>CM040399.1:1863886-1951386 GCA_022702515.1 Ilyophis sp. 1 JC-2022 | reverse complement strand
CTGCCATTTGGCCAAATGGGCTTTGGTCGAAAAAACTTTCATCGATAGGTGTTGGGAGGTGAGCTGGTCGTTTGCTAGTCGACTGGTCTGTTTCACATTAAGGCTCCTCCTCTCACTCATGTCTGTGAGAGCCTGTTAATCTGCACATTAAGGCTCTTCCTCTGACTCGTGTCTGTGAGAGCCTGTTAATCTGCACATTAAGGCTCTTCCTCTGACTCGTGTCTGTGAGAGCCTGTTAATCTGCACACTAAAGCTCCTCCTCTGACTCATGTCTGTGAGAGCCTGTTAATCTGCACATTAAAGCTCCTCCTCTGACTCATGTCTGTGAGAGCCGAACTGCAGTGTGATAACAGACGGTGGCTGGAATCACATGCTGCGGAGACAAGTGTTTCCTGTACTTTCCTGAATCGATCACAGAGGTGAACAATAAGTGCGGATAAAATATGATTGGGTATTCTAAACTGCGTAAAAAAGAGGGGAGGGGGCATTAAAAAGTAAATATATAGTATATATATGTTATATAGTATTGACAATGCAGAGGGACGGTTCAAATAACAAGCGTGCTCCATGAATATCCGGCACAGCCCTGCTAAATCCACATCTTTTTCACGGTCCTCTGTGGCATAAATCTCAACACGACCGAAGCACCAAAGACGAGGCGCCATCTTTTTTTAATGACCGCTTTGGTAGATCCAATTTTATGTGGATGACGTAGGAATACTTGAGATGTCTCTGCGCTCTTTGATCAGTGAGAAGTTGGAGCAGATTAGCTGTCCTCTGAGCTTCAAGCTACAGTTCCTTTTGATAATGCACTATCTGTATGGGCAGCAGGAAAGAGCCAGCTTCTCTTGTGCTGCACGCAGGTCATAAATCGGGCCTGCCATCATTTGAGAAGCGCAGATGGACTTTCTGAGGAACGATTCAAAAGAATGTGAGGCTGGCCTGCCATCCGTGGCCTAGCAGTGTCAGTCATAGGCTATCGCCTCAGTAACTCATCTCCCTGGCCTGCCGACTACACTAGCGTGCACTTTTTCTGTAATCATAAAAGCCATTTACAGAGGAAACTGGGAAATGCCCTGGCACAACCTATTTATACGAAAGAGCAGGACATTTGGAAGATAATAAATAGGTATGCCCTTGCCCTGCTTTATGAACTCTGTTAGAGAAAAGGACAATATCATCGGCCATTTTCTCCCTGTCGCTCATAGCCACACCTTGTGCTACACCCAGGGAATGTTAATAGTCAAATATACTTTGTGCTCCAGGCTGTGACTAACTTAGAAAGAGTGTATGCAAACCAGTTTTGCTTTGAGCTAAAGGTAGGTAAATGCACTTTTTTCCAGTTCTGGCCTCTTGATTGATGGATCAAACGCTGGAAGCAGCAGGAAACTTTCTGTTCCAGGTAGATAAAGGACACAAACGTCTTAAAAGCAAAGCCCCCTCTTTCATAAATCTTGTGTGTTGCAGCGCAGATGTTGGTGTTTTTAGCATTTTTACACTTTCTGTTTTTAGTATTTTTACACTTTCTGTTTTTAACATTTTTACACTTTCTGTTTTTAACATTGCCATTGACCTGTCAGCACCACAACATAAATCAGATGAAGAGCCTTAATGTGCAGATTAACAGGCTCTCACAGACACGAGTCAGAGGAGGAGCCTTAATGTGCAGATTAAAAGGCTCTCACAGACACGAGTCAGAGGAAGAGCCTTAATGTGCAGATTAACAGGCTCTCACAGACACGAGTCAGAGGAAGAGCCTTAATGTGCAGATTAACAGGCTCTCACAGACACGAGTCAGAGGAAGAGCCTTAATGTGCAGATTAAACAATCTCTCACAGACACGAGTCAGAGGAAGAGCCTTAATGTGCAGATTAACAGGCTCTCACAGACACGAGTCAGAGGAAGAGCTTTAATGTGCAGATTAACAGGCTCTCACAGACACGAGTCAGAGGAAGAGCCTTAATGTGCAGATTAACAGGCTCTCACAGACACGAGTCAGAGGAAGAGCCTTAATGTGCAGATTAACAGGCTCTCACAGACACGAGTCAGAGGAAGAGCCTTAATGTGCAGATTAACAAACTCTCACAGACACGAGTCAGAGGAAGAGCCTTAATGTGCAGATTAACAGGCTCTCACAGACACGAGTCAGAGGAAGAGCCTTAATGTGCAGATTAACAGGCTCTCACAGACACGAGTCAGAGGAGGAGCCTTAATGTGCAGATTAACAGAATTAACCGATTGGCCAGCGGGGGTCACGGGTTTGAGGCGAGACAGCGTCTTCATGGCAGACTGAAACCCCTCCCGTCCCAGTGGGGCTGCCAGCCACAGTCGGCACTGGTAATTACATAAATATTTTTGGCCTTCTACTTGCTAGCCTGAATCCAGCAACAGCATTGGTTCAGAGGGGAAAGCATCACATCCCCACGCCCCATAGATCCAGGTGGATGAGGATGGCTCTGGCACCTCTGGAATGCTGTACACAGACGCGAAGCTCAGCGGGACGCTCCGGAACCTTAATCTTAGAAGTATTCAAATTGCTCAATTTTTTACCTCAATTTTACCTCTTTTTGGGCGGACAGGCCTGGGTTTTGCCCAATTATCCTTTCTGTTTCCTCAGTAACATGTGTTTTTGACAGTATTTCTGTAAAAAGCGCTTCTGAAATAATAGAATAAAGTGATATTCTGCTCTGCAAAACAGCACCCGAAACTCCTGTTACCTTAAGGAGCACAGAGGAAACGCAGGAGCCTACTGTCTGGTTAACCTATCACATCAGTGCTGACAGTAACTCTGGTCTGAACGTCCGTCTCTCTCAGTTTATCACCGACTGTTTGGGACGCGTGTATGCTGATGACAAATGCTCTGAGAAGCATGCTCACCTGATCATACACAAAACAGTCCCAACCTCCTGGATGAACTCACATTCTGAGCGAATGCATAACCATAACAGGATATCTTGCTGTTAATAATCACCTTCAACCTGAATATGTTGGTGTCTGTGAATCACGTTCCACCAAACGCCTATTCCTTCATAACTGCCTGTGTACACCACCCTGGCAGTAACTACAGTATATCCCCCATTGAATATTTCAATAGTTCAGCTCACTGGCTAATCATTGCTCATAAGACCAATAAAAAATAGAATAGAATAGAATAACTTTTATTTTCCCGTTAGGAAACTTCTGTTGTAGTTTCCAGCAGTAAAAAAGACAGACAGTGGGGGTAGACCCACAAACACAAACAAACATGTTAAATAAAAACATTAAATTGAATCAGATGTTTCACATTATAGTGAAGGTATGTGTGGAGTGGAATATATTATGATTATGATTTAAATTACTATTATTATTTGTATTATGATCAAAATTATATTATATTAAATTAATTAAATATTAATTATGATGAAAGACTGAGCATCAAAAGCAACAGTTCCTCATCTGCCTTTACTGTCTTGAGATGTCCAATGTCATTAAGCAGTCTAACAGCTGTAGGCTAAAGGTCAATGTGCCACATTTCTTTTTTGAAACGGTATCAAGTTAAACTTGGTGGGAAGCACATTGCTGCATTTGGTCAATTTCCAGTGGATTGTGATAATTAAAGTAGAATGCATCAGCCCACTTTCTGAGCAACCCCTCTATACTGTGTGCTTTGAGGGCGTGAATTCCTAATCAGGTCATCACAGGTTACAACAGCTACTTTAAAGGCAGTAATAGTGCTCAGACAGTCAGACAGTGTGATTAGCTGGCTTTCTCAGCTCACTCCCATAGCATGTGGTGGCAAGTCAGAGGGTTCCCTCATAAAGGCCAAGCTTATCCCCCACCAGCTCTGGCCTAAAGCACCAGCATCTATGGGTATTAGATTCACCTCATTTATAATGGCTTTATTTATAGAAATGTATGCAAAGTAGAGAGTGAAGCGCATAGCGGGCATGTTAGCGCTTTCTTCAGTTGATCATGCCAGAAGCTACATGCCCTTCACTGCTTGTAAAGAAATGCCAGTCAAACATTATTAAATGCATAGCTCTGAGAATCTGACGTCTTTTTTAAAATATTTTTTTAACACAGTATGGAAATATATCAATGCTGCAGACAGCTACCATCCTGCCCCACCTCCCATCCTCTCTCTCTCTCTAGCTCCCATCCCCTCTCTCTCTACCTCCCATCCTCTCTCTCTCTAGCTCACAAGTCCTTTTGCTTGTTTTTGGTACTTTGCACAGTCATTCATTTCAAAATGAGGCATATTCCCCAGGTAGTCATTGTGAACCAAATGGATTTTGTTTATTCTTTGTATCAGGACTTAGTGCAAGAGTGTAATACTGAGAGTCCTCCACTATAATATTCTCATATTCAGTCCCAAAACTTCACTTAGTGTCCCCAAACACATACTGTGACAATACAACATTGTCTTACAGCCGAGATAGGTTATTTTATCAGTGCTCTGGGATTCACAGTGCAAACACACAGTGATTCAGTGTCAATTCCAAGCTAGTTGAAATAAAAAACTAAAAGATTTACAGTAAACGAAATGTTTAAAAAAAATTTTTGACTTGACAGCTAAAAACGAATCTATTTTCTCCGTCAGATGCAGGATCCGCCTGTGACTCCCGTCTCCTACATAAGCACAAACGGATCCTTTCAGAACGGGACGGCTCCGTGCATGCACGCTGGAGTCCCATTCAACACAAGTCCCATTCACCCATGCACTGCAGCCGCGATCAGACCTCGGCTCAGCCGTCTCGTACGCGCCGGCTTCTCTCCGCTCCCCGTGCAAAACCACCACAATCACAGCATTCAGGGCTCACCTAGAGCGACCACTGCAGCCTGGACCAGTTTGGAATATACTCTATTATAACCTTGTAGGGCCACTTAGTGCCAAGTGTGTCCTTCAGACCCGGGGACGTATCATTGCATTGGTGACTGCGAATGACAGAAGCTGGAAGGGAAGATCCATGTGTCATCCATCGTCGTGGAAACTCTGACATATGGCTGTCTGGGAATGAGGGCCAGACCTGGGAGAGAGTAGCTGATGGAGACATTATCGCCATTCTCCTAGGACTTCTCCAGTGAGTCACTGTGGAAATGATAAGAAGCAAGCCAAATGGAATGTTTCCACTTGAATTACCCGCTTACTTACAAGCGTCTCCCCACTGCAGACCCTGATACTTGGAAATTATGAATTGCAACGCTTACACGAAGGAGCAGCTACGTTATAAGGATACAATTTACAAAGCGCTGCTTTTGAATCAAAAATACCATTGCATTATTATGCTGCCAATAGCCATGGAGAGGAAGCACATCTGAACGTGACCCCTTATTTCTACTCAGATTTGGCCCGAAGTGTGGATCTCCACGCCTGGAGTTTAACCTACTTTTAGTATTTACCTGGAATGCTTCCCCCAACTTCCAATGCCACTCTCCAATAACTTTACAGTCAACTAAGAGCTGCGTGTAAGGTATCGTTTTAAACGCCATAGGGCTATAAGGGGTCGGTTGGCTGAGCGAAGGCAATCGGCGTTTGCAGATGAACACAGCTGTCTTTTCCAAACTAATCAGCGCAGAGATCGCGCGAGGAACAGTTTGGAAATGAATGTCATAAACAGCTCGTTACAAAAATCCCTTCACAGAGAGATGACCCAATGAGTGCTTCGTATATCCTTCATAGTCGATGTAATTTACGATTTGCCTATAGACAACAGCAATCAAAATATGAACCATAATTTAGCCATATCGGAGTGCGAAGTAGGCTACTTACTAAAGCCTAATGTAGAATCAGAAATCTATCAACTCCAAAGCATACTGGTTTACGAACCACTGGTAAACATTTTCAGACGAAAACGCTAGAATAGTGAATGAGGAGACAAACCAAATTAATGGCAAATTAATGTTTTTTTCTGGAAAGACGTGCAAGACAATGTCATGTGTACAAAATAAACAGATCCGAACGTACCACGTTGGTGAGGAAGTCGGTCTCATTCAAGTCCTCCAGGTCCAACAGGTTGGAATTTGGGAAAAGTTTCTCCGAGCTAAAATTGTCCAGAAGGGTGTCCATGGCGACGTTTTCCAAACGAGCAAACTGATTAATACTTTATTTTGCAAATATAACAAATATGTGCGTTCAATTTCTATAAATTATTGCAATTTCAATTGTGTAGTCTCAGTATTAAATCCTGCTTCGATTTTTTTGTTAATAATCAAATTTGAACATGCATAAAACTAAACTGAAACTGACACGTTAATTCGAAGTATTATTTTTTGTAAATTATCCTGTGCACCGTAGAAAGGGTGTACCAGGTGCTATTAAATCTGTCACATCACCGCTGCACACTGTCTCTAAGGAACGAAAAAAAATCACACGCTACATATTCATAGAAGAACCTCCCTAATTTCCCTTTCAGTCCCTGAAAATCCCCTCCCATATTTTTTTTTTAAAGTGACAGCGCTGAGCTCGCGGCAGACATTTCATTCAGTTTAATTCAGGGATGTTCAATCTTATCTGAAAACGGTGTAGGTTTTTTATTTAGCCCTTGATATGTAGAATCAGGTGTCTTACCTGCACCCACACCAGTATGTAGAATCAGGTGTCTTACCTGCACCCACACCGGTATGTAGAATCAGGTGTCTTCATTTTTTTTTTGCATAATATTGGGCACCCCTGATTTACTCAGGGGTCCACAACAGAGCCTCAACTCCCCAAACTAAACAGCATCAGCATTCATTGTAAGTGATGAAGTGACGTCTCTTTCCTGCACCAGAATGGCACAAAACCTTCATTTGAAAACCATCATTTCTAAGGCACCTCAGGTCTGTATCCAGGGGAGGCCAAAAAAAACGGTATTTTGTGACGTAACAAAATATCTTTCATATGTCTATAGCCTAAACTAATAAATCAAACAGATCAATTTATCATCTAAAATCTAAATAGTGGTTGTGTAGGTCATATAGGTGGTACAGAGTTATGAACCACACAGACAACTGAGGCAAGCAACCCGGATTACACATGAAATACATACATGGAAAATCATCAACTGCCCACCTCTGAAAAGCAGTCTTGTTGGGGAACAAGGTGAAGGGTCTCAGTTGTGCTGCTAGCGAGCGAGCGTGTGATTTAAGTGTTCAATATGGCCGTAATTCTGGGGGGTGCAGGCAGGGATGGGCAGGAAAACACTAAGAGAAACCAGGCGAGGTGATTTACCTGCGTAATCAATTGCTTTCACAGATCAAGTATGTGCTGAGTAACAGGGGAAACCAGAATACATCACAGCTCTCCGCACTGGCATCACCACCACAGTATTCCCCTTTTCCCATAACCTGGGCCCAGTAGTTCAGAACTTTTAATCCCTATCCGATCGGATCGAATTTAGAAATCCCCCCTGGGCAAATAACCAGGATTTGTCAACTTTGTCATAGCTTTTCAAAGCAATTCAGGATAGGATCACCCTGATCCAGATTCAGATAGGATCACCCTGATCCAGATTCAGATAGGATCACCCTGATCCAGAGCCACTTTTTTTCCTAGCTGATCAAAGCAATTCCCAGATATCAGATCTGAATATGAGCGCTTTAGATAGGATTTACCTGTATTCCAGATATTCATGATGAATATTTTATACAGTATCAAATTAGAGATCTATTAAGAAAACTATTAAGATACAATTACAGTATCTCCCTATCCATTGAATCATCATTGCTTTTACAGATGATCAATAATATGGGAGAGATGTAACAGGGGATGTTTAATAATCACCTATAGATGATCTTATTCATGCAGGGGAAACTAATACATCTCCACCTGGGAGAGATGATCTTATTCATGCAGGGGCTAATAACTCACCTGGGAGAGATGATCTTATTCATGCAGGGGCTAATAACTCACCTGGGAGAGATGATCTTATTCATGCAGGGGCTAATAACTCACCTGGGAGAGATGATCTTATTCATGCAGGGGCTAATAACTCACCTGGGAGAGATGATCTTATTCATGCAGGGGCTAATAACTCACCTGGGAGAGATGATCTTATTCATGCAGGGGCTAATAACTCACCTGGGAGAGATGATCTTATTCATGCAGGGGCTAATAACTCACCTGGGAGAGATGATCTTATTCATGCAGGGGCTAATAACTCACCTGGGAGAGATGATCTTATTCATGCAGGGGCTAATAACTCACCTGGGAGAGATGATCTTATTCATGCAGGGGCTAATAACTCACCTGGGAGAGATGATCTTATTCATGCAGGGGCTAATAACTCACCTGGGAGAGATGATCTTATTCATGCAGGGGCTAATAACTCACCTGGGAGAGATGATCTTATTCATGCAGGGGCTAATAACTCACCTGGGAGAGATGATCTTATTCATGCAGGGGCTAATAACTCACCTGGGAGAGATGATCTTATTCATGCAGGGGCTAATAACTCACCTGGGAGAGATGATCTTATTCATGCAGGGGCTAATAACTCACCTGGGAGAGATGATCTTATTCATGCAGGGGCTAATAACTCACCTGGGAGAGATGATCTTATTCATGCAGGGGCTAATAACTCACCTGGGAGAGATGATCTTATTCATGCAGGGGCTAATAACTCACCTGGGAGAGATGATCTTATTCATGCAGGGGCTAATAACTCACCTGGGAGAGATGATCTTATTCATGCAGGGGCTAATAACTCACCTGGGAGAGATGATCTTATTCATGCAGGGGCTAATAACTCACCTGGGAGAGATGATCTTATTCATGCAGGGGCTAATAACTCACCTGGGAGAGATGATCTTATTCATGCAGGGGCTAATAACTCACCTGGGAGAGATGATCTTATTCATGCAGGGGCTAATAACTCACCTGGGAGAGATGATCTTATTCATGCAGGGGCTAATAACTCACCTGGGAGAGATGATCTTATTCATGCAGGGGCTAATAACTCACCTGGGAGAGATGATCTTATTCATGCAGGGGCTAATAACTCACCTGGGAGAGATGATCTTATTCATGCAGGGGCTAATAACTCACCTGGGAGAGATGATCTTATTCATGCAGGGGCTAATAACTCACCTGGGAGAGATGATCTTATTCATGCAGGGGCTAATAACTCACCTGGGAGAGATGATCTTATTCATGCAGGGGCTAATAACTCACCTGGGAGAGATGATCTTATTCATGCAGGGGCTAATAACTCACCTGGGAGAGATGATCTTATTCATGCAGGGGCTAATAACTCACCTGGGAGAGATGATCTTATTCATGCAGGGGCTAATAACTCACCTGGGAGAGATGATCTTATTCATGCAGGGGCTAATAACTCACCTGGGAGAGATGATCTTATTCATGCAGGGGCTAATAACTCACCTGGGAGAGATGATCTTATTCATGCAGGGGCTAATAACTCACCTGGGAGAGATGATCTTATTCATGCAGGGGCTAATAACTCACCTGGGAGAGATGATCTTATTCATGCAGGGGCTAATAACTCACCTGGGAGAGATGATCTTATTCATGCAGGGGCTAATAACTCACCTGGGAGAGATGATCTTATTCATGCAGGGGCTAATAACTCACCTGGGAGAGATGATCTTATTCATGCAGGGGCTAATAACTCACCTGGGAGAGATGATCTTATTCATGCAGGGGCTAATAACTCACCTGGGAGAGATGATCTTATTCATGCAGGGGCTAATAACTCACCTGGGAGAGATGATCTTATTCATGCAGGGGCTAATAACTCACCTGGGAGAGATGATCTTATTCATGCAGGGGCTAATAACTCACCTGGGAGAGATGATCTTATTCATGCAGGGGCTAATAACTCACCTGGGAGAGATGATCTTATTCATGCAGGGGCTAATAACTCACCTGGGAGAGATGATCTTATTCATGCAGGGGCTAATAACTCACCTGGGAGAGATGATCTTATTCATGCAGGGGCTAATAACTCACCTGGGAGAGATGATCTTATTCATGCAGGGGCTAATAACTCACCTGGGAGAGATGATCTTATTCATGCAGGGGCTAATAACTCACCTGGGAGAGATGATCTTATTCATGCAGGGGCTAATAACTCACCTGGGAGAGATGATCTTATTCATGCAGGGGCTAATAACTCACCTGGGAGAGATGATCTTATTCATGTAGGGGCTAATAACTCACCTGGGAGAGATGATCTTATTCATGCAGGGGCTAATAACTCACCTGGGAGAGATGATCTTATTCATGCAGGGGCTAATAACTCACCTGGGAGAGATGATCTTATTCATGCAGGGGCTAATAACTCACCTGGGAGAGATGATCTTATTCATGCAGGGGCTAATAACTCACCTGGGAGAGATGATCTTATTCATGCAGGGGCTAATAACTCACCTGGGAGAGATGATCTTATTCATGCAGGGGCTAATAACTCACCTGGGAGAGATGATCTTATTCATGCAGGGGCTAATAACTCACCTGGGAGAGATGATCTTATTCATGCAGGGGCTATTGAGCTGCTCCTCCATTTGGATGATATTGTATTGGATGAGATTTTCGCTTTATTCAATGTAATTTGGGAAGAGGGGGTGATTCCCGCTGAATGGAAGCATGTGGTAGTTGTCCCAATTCTAAAGCCTGGCAAAGATGCTTCTAACCCTAAGTCATATCGCCCTATTGCCCTAACCTTTGTTTTACATAAAGTTCTACATAAATTTCTACGTTGTTCTACGTAAACCTCCGTTCTATGTTTAGAATAGGAAGATCAACTATAGACTCATTAGCTGTTTTAGATATAGATATCAAGAAGGCCATTGCTCATAAGGAATCTATTGTAGGTGTATTTTTAGATATGTAAAGGGCATATGACTGCAATAAGTCCTGTATTATTCAATATAATCATAAACGATATATTTCAGAAAATTGGAGAAGGGTTTGGTTTGTCTCTATCTGCAGATGATGGGGCACTTTGCAAAAGAGGATGTAAATGTATGGTTTTTGGTTTGAAAAGAAAAATTCCGGATCTGAAGCCAAGTTTGTATGGAATGTCCCTGGAAAGAGTTAAAGAATTGTAATTGTTGGGGCTTTGGTTGGATGAACGATTCACATGGCGAGTTCATAGAGGGAAAATGGTATCCAAATGCGAAAAGGTTATTAATGTTTTGTGCAGTCTGGCTGGGAGCGACTGGGGAGCGGATCAGGAAACTATGCTCATGATACTGATATCAGGCTTTGATAAGATCTGGCTTTGATTATGGACGCATCATTTTTGGGTCTGCAGAAAATTTTGTCCTACAATTGTTAGAAGGAATCCACATGAAGGCCTTGAGAGTGCGCAGCGGTCAATCCAAACTCCTGCTTTGTGAGTCGAGCTGGGGGAAACGCCACAGGGGTTATAAAGAATTAAGCTGGGTCTGAGATATCTGAACAAGTTATGAGGGTCTGACAATCTTCACCAGCCAGCTGGGCGCCTGCTAAATGATCACTAGGAGTTCTCTGGGAGGAATAACAAAATACATTTTATGGGTAATATTAGTGAGTGGTCAAAGGAAATAGGCATTTGGAATGAAAGTGTTTCCACTTCAGTGTCTTGGTCTACAATTCCCTTTTAGTTACTGCCAGCACTTGAGGTAGATGTATCTTTACTCAATAAAATACAAGAAACCAATTCAGAAGTTTTAAAAATAACAATAAGAAATGATATCCCTCAGAATTGGGGTTCATACTTATGTATTTTTACAGATGGTTCTAAAGATCCTTCTAGTGGGAGAACGGGGTTTGGTGTTTTTATTCAGCCGTTTTGGATCCAACAGGGCGTGCGCACGCAAGATCAAATTTCAGTGTTTTCCAGTGAGCAACTAGCTTTGATTTAGCCGTTAAGGTGGATCGAGGGGAATAGGCCAGGAGAGCTCTTTTGCCCTCAGATTCTGCCGCCTCTCTCAAGCAGGGTGGCCAGACCTTAGTCTCGAAAATTCGAACTTGTTTGTACAAAATAGAGAAGACGGGTTGTGAGGTTGCTTTTTTTATAGGTTCCGGGCCATAGGGGAATAAAAATAAATTAAATGGCATTAATACAATAATACGTGTTACGTTCTCGTGAGGGGACGGGACCCAAATGCAAGACTCAGAGACGGCTCAAGAGAAAACTTTGCCGGGGAGTACATTTAATGGGACACAGGCAGGGGCAAGACAGAAACAGACATGGGTCAGGGACTGGACGGGTCAGGGACTGGACGGGACAGGGACTGGATGGGTCAGGGACTGGACGGGACAGGGACTGGACGGGACAGGGACTGGATGGGTCAGGGACTGGACGGGACAGGGACTGGATGGGTCAGGGACTGGATGGTACAGGGACTGGATGGGTCAGGGACTGGACGGTACAGGGACTGGATGGGTCAGGGACTGGACGGTACAGGGACTGGATGGGTCAGGGACTGGACGGAACAAAGACTGGACGGGATAAGAACTGGACAGGACAGGGACTGGACGGGAACTTGGTACCATAGCTCTGTTGTAGGAATACACAGGTGGCTACGGGAGTGCACAACAAGGGATTTTATTGTTGCTAAATTGGCTCTTTCGTTCCGAATACTGAACTGATGCTTGGTATGTAATGACATAACATTATAGTGTATAGACAGTATAGTTAATAGACATAATGGCAATTTAAAAAAGGAAACATATTTTATGCGTGGGAAATGACCAAATTGCGTGAGTCTCGCGGTCATTGCGTGAAAGTTGGCAGCCCTGGAAACCCCTTGATGGACTCTGTGAATGTGTACTGTTGTAAACAGTGCAACGTATCTTCATACACTGTCTTAGTTGATCACCTGCAAAGTGTGAAATGTTAATGCAATGCAAATACTTTGGCTGCGCCCACAAAATAACACCCCTTATTTGGAATGTTAGTAAAAATCGACCCCTAAAAGCGCTGCCAATTTAGCACTAAGTGCATAAGCACTAAAAAGTACACTTTGAAAAAGTATATTTCCAGTATGCACTGTGCCGGCAGTGACATCATATATTTAAACTCATTTACAACCATGCAATTTCCAACAATTCCAGTCTGTCACAATTCCAACAATATTAGAGGAGAAGCAGTGAAGCATCACGCTCAGGGCATAGATCCAACATGGCTCCATGTTTTTTCTTGTTTGACATCTTATGCTTGCACTTGAAGCACATCAACATCTATCCAGAATCAACATGACCCTCACTGCGTTTCAAATGAACTGCATTTTACAACTCAAAGAATAGACTGCAGAAATGTCCTGGGCTGCCCCTATTACAGAGGGGTTGGACATAATAGTGGAAACATCGTATGAAAGAGGCATTTGAAGCAACTAAAGCACAGTTACAAACAGTGACAGCTATACAACTGAAAATCTAATGACCCTATCACTTTTTCAGCATTGAAAATCAGAGACCGCAGAAGACTCATCCCAAACAGAATTACCGTCAGCTAAGGGATCCCAGACCAAACTCTCCTCTTTACTCCCCGTTAGAGAAATAGGGTTTGCCTGGTCTGCTGACAGCTCCGCATCATCTAATTCACTGTCCGAACCGAACTCAGAATGATCACTGCAACTGCTCACAGTGGACTTAATAAAGTTGCGACAGTGAGATTTGCACTGGGACCCCCACTGGCGAATGACCACCCCGTTACCACCCCAGCTAATATGAGGAGCGTGTCGCACTAACCATGAATGTCTTAAAACAAGCGGATATGTCGGGGAGTCAACTAAAAAAGATTATATTCACTCCGAATGTCCCTGGTGTGAAGTGGACGTAAGTAAGAAGCCTGTAATCTCTTTAATGGTCCCTGAACCCAGTGGGCGGCTCTCGAGAGCGGTAACAAGACGTGGGTGAGGAAGAACATTTACAGGGATTTTTACTACCGAGACCCCCCGTTTCCCCTACCGAGACCCCCCGTTTCCCTACCGAGACCCCCCGTTTCCCCTACCGAGACCCCCCGTTTCCCCTACCGAGACCCCCCGTTTCCCCTACCGAGACCCCCCGTTTCCCTACCGAGACCCCCCGGTTCCCTCCAGTCTGGGACACTGGTCCTTTGTCTGCTATAGCGGCACCAGCTGTTCCGTGGCTTCGCCTCCCTAGGCAAAAGTCCGACCCATCCACCTGCATGGGCTCCTCCCGGTTTAAAGAGGAATAGGTGGAATGGCCGGCTGGAGGTCCTACCGACCATGGAGAGACGTTTCGACCTGGAACGAACTCTGCGCTCCCGTGTACATTCTCTGAGGCGATTGTCAACTCGGATAGCCATAGTGACCAGACTATCGAACGTGGCGGGTGGCTCGAGCATGGCCAGGTAGTCCTTAATGGGGTCGGACAACACTTTAAGGAATAAAGATTTAAGCGGTTCGTCTTGTCCCCCTAAGTAGTTTTTCTAGGTTAATGTGCCCTTTTATGACTTTCAGCACCTGCCCCTCAAAAGGACTCTGAACGGCCCTGCCTTTCATTTGAAACTGCAGATTGTGTTATAATTTATGGATGGACATGACGCTTAATGACTGGTATTATGTCATGGTGATTACAGTTATTTCCACGTTATAACAACCACTGTCAAATAAAGTGTTACCAAATTTGATTTTAAGAATTTTATAGACTCCTATAAAACCACTGAACGGTTCTCAGTCCATCTCTCTTCCTCTCTCTCCAACTCCCTGCTCTCTCTCTCTCTCTCTCTCTCACTCTCAGCTCAGTTTAGATTTAATGCTGCCTGCCTTTTGTGTTCTCTACTAATGATGTGTTGTGTAATTATAAGTTCAACATTCTGGAATTGCAGATGCAAACCCGAGTTTGCTAAAAAGACAGGTTTCCTGACTAAAGTCAGTGAGTAAAATATGAATGCATCCGCAATACCAGATATAGAAACACAGCAAAGAGTAATGCAGATCAGTGGATGATAATAATAATAAACATATTTATATTGCACTTTTCAAAACGCAGTTACAAATTGCTTCACAATACAGGTAAGAGGAAATTGCATACAGCAGGTACAGATCTAAATAGGCCTGCTTAAACAAATATGTTTTAAGAAGTAATTTACAGGAGTTGCAAGCCTAAGCTCCTGAGGCAGGGAGTTCCAGAGACTTGAAGCCCTGACCACAAAGGCCTGATCATCTTTGGTCTTTAGCCTGGTCTTTGGGGAAACCAAAAAGGCCCGGTTTCAGCATCTCAGGCTGAGTTATGGTTCATAGGGGATCAGCGTGCCAAGGTGTACGTAGGGGCCAAACCTTGCAGAGCCGTGAAAGTAATCAATACAATCTTGAAATCAATTATAAAACTAATAGGCAGCCAGTATAAGGAGGCTAGTATCTGGGTAATCAATCCCTTTTCTTGGGCTCCAACTAACATCCTAGCTGCTGCATTCTGAACAAGCTGGAGATCTGAGAGAGGAGTCTGAACAGGCTGGAGATGTGAGAGAGGAGTCTGAACAGGCTGGAGATGTGAGAGAGGAGTCTGAACAGGCTGGAGATGTGAGAGAGGAGTCTGAACAGGCTGGAGATGTGAGAGAGGAGTCTGAACAGGCTGGAGATGTGAGAGAGGAGTCTGAACAAGCTGGAGATGTGAGAGAGGAGTCTGAACAGGCTGGAGATGTGAGAGAGGGGTCTGAACAGGCTGGAGATGTGAGAGAGGAGTCTGAACAAGCTGGAGATGTGAGAGAGGAGTCTGAACAAGCTGGAGATGTGAGAGAGGAGTCTGAACAAGCTGGAGATGTGAGAGAGGAGTCTGAACAACCTGGAGATGTGAGAGAGGAGTCTGAACAAGCTGGAGATGTGAGAGAGGAGTCTGAACAGGCTGGAGATGTGAGAGAGGGGTCTGAACAGGCTGGAGATGTGAGAGAGGAGTCTGAACAAGCTGGAGATGTGAGAGAGGAGTCTGAACAAGCTGGAGATGTGAGAGAGGAGTCTGAACAGGCTGGAGATGTGAGAGAGGAGTCTGAACAAGCTGGAGATGTGAGAGAGGAGTCTGAACAAGCTGGAGATGTGAGAGAGGAGTCTGAACAACCTGGAGATGTGAGAGAGGAGTCTGAACAAGCTGGAGATCTGAGAGAGGAGTCTGAACAGGCTGGAGATGTGAGAGAGGAGTCTGAACAACCTGGAGATGTGAGAGAGGAGTCTGAACAACCTGGAGATGTGAGAGAGGAGTCTGAACAAGCTGGAGATGTGAGAGAGGAGTCTGAACAGGCTGGAGATGTGAGAGAGGGGTCTGAACAGGCTGGAGATGTGAGAGAGGAGTCTGAACAAGCTGGAGATGTGAGAGAGGAGTCTGAACAAGCTGGAGATGTGAGAGAGGAGTCTGAACAGGCTGGAGATGTGAGAGAGGAGTCTGAACAAGCTGGAGATGTGAGAGAGGAGTCTGAACAAGCTGGAGATGTGAGAGAGGAGTCTGAACAACCTGGAGATGTGAGAGAGGAGTCTGAACAGGCTGGAGATGTGAGAGAGGAGTCTGAACAAGCTGGAGATGTGAGAGAGGAGTCTGAACAAGCTGGAGATGTGAGAGAGGAGTCTGAACAAGCTGGAGATGTGAGAGAGGAGTCTGAACAACCTGGAGATGTGAGAGAGGAGTCTGAACAGGCTGGAGATGTGAGAGAGGAGTCTGAACAGGCTGGAGATGTGAGAGAGGAGTCTGAACAAGCTGGAGATCTGAGAGAGGAGTCTGAACAGGCTGGAGGTGTGAGAGAGGAGTCTGAAGAAGCTGGAGATGTGAGAGAGGAGTCTGAACCACCTGGAGATGTGAGAGAGGAGTCTGAACAAGCTGGAGATGTGAGAGAGGAGTCTGAAGAAGCTGGAGATGTGAGAGAGGAGTCTGAACAAGCTGGAGATGTGAGAGAGGAGTCTGAACAGGCTGGAGATGTGAGAGAGGAGTCTGAACAAGCTGGAGATGTGAGAGAGGAGTCTGAACAAGCTGGAGGTGTGAGAGAGGAGTCTGAACAAGCTGGAGATGTGAGAGAGGAGTCTGAACAGGCTGGAGATGTGAGAGAGGAGTCTGAACAGGCTGGAGATGTGAGAGAGGAGTCTGAACAGGCTGGAGATGTGAGAGAGGAGTCTGAACAGGCTGGAGATGTGAGAGAGGAGTCTGAACAAGCTGGAGATGTGAGAGAGGAGTCTGAACAGGCTGGAGATGTGAGAGAGGGGTCTGAACAGGCTGGAGATGTGAGAGAGGAGTCTGAACAAGCTGGAGATGTGAGAGAGGAGTCTGAACAAGCTGGAGATGTGAGAGAGGGGTCTGAACAGGCTGGAGATGTGAGAGAGGGGTCTGAACAGGCTGGAGATGTGAGAGAGGGGTCTGAACAAGCTGGAGATGTGAGAGAGGAGTCTGAACAAGCTGGAGATGTGAGAGAGGAGTCTGAACAGGCTGGAGATGTGAGAGAGGAGTCTGAACAGGCTGGAGATGTGAGAGAGGAGTCTGAACAGGCTGGAGATGTGAGAGAGGAGTCTGAACAGGCTGGAGATGTGAGAGAGGGGTCTGAACAAGCTGGAGATGTGAGAGAGGAGTCTGAACAAGCTGGAGATGTGAGAGAGGAGTCTGAACAAGCTGGAGATGTGAGAGAGGGGTCTGAACAGGCTGGAGATGTGAGAGAGGAGTCTGAACAAGCTGGAGATGTGAGAGAGGAGTCTGAACAAGCTGGAGATGTGAGAGAGGAGTCTGAACAGGCTGGAGATGTGAGAGAGGAGTCTGAACAGGCTGGAGATGTGAGAGAGGAGTCTGAACAGGCTGGAGATGTGAGAGAGGAGTCTGAACAGGCTGGAGATGTGAGAGAGGAGTCTGAACAGGCTGGAGATGTGAGAGAGGAGTCTGGACAAGCTGGAGATGTGAGAGAGGAGTCTGAACAGGCTGGAGATGTGAGAGAGGGGTCTGAACAGGCTGGAGATGTGAGAGAGGAGTCTGGACAAGCTGGAGATGTGAGAGAGGAGTCTGAACAGGCTGGAGATGTGAGAGAGGGGTCTGAACAGGCTGGAGATGTGAGAGAGGAGTCTGGACAAGCTGGAGATGTGAGAGAGGAGTCTGAACAGGCTGGAGATGTGAGAGAGGAGTCTGAACAAGCTGGAGATGTGAGAGAGGAGTCTGGACAAGCTGGAGATGTGAGAGAGGAGTCTGAACAGGCTGGAGATGTGAGAGAGGGGTCTGAACAGGCTGGAGATGTGAGAGAGGAGTCTGGACAAGCTGTAGATGTGAGAGAGGAGTCTGAACAGGCTGGAGATGTGAGAGAGGAGTCTGAACAACCTGGAGATGTGAGAGAGGAGTCTGAACAACCTGGAGATGTGAGAGAGGAGTCTGAACAAGCTGGAGATGTGAGAGAGGGGTCTGAACAGGCTGGAGATGTGAGAGAGGAGTCTGAACAAGCTGGAGATGTGAGAGAGGAGTCTGAACAGTCTGGAGATGTGAGAGAGGAGTCTGAACAGGCTGGAGATGTGAGAGAGGAGTCTGAACAAGCTGGAGATGTGAGAGAGGAGTCTGAACAACCTGGAGATGTGAGAGAGGAGTCTGAACAAGCTGGAGATGTGAGAGAGGAGTCTGAACAGGCTGGAGATGTGAGAGAGGAGTCTGAACAGGCTGGAGATGTGAGAGAGGAGTCTGAACAAGCTGGAGATGTGAGAGAGGAGTCTGAACAAGCTGGAGATGTGAGAGAGGAGTCTGAACAACCTGGAGATGTGAGAGAGGTGTCTGAACAGGCTGGAGATGTGAGAGAGGAGTCTGAGCAGGCTGGAGATGTGAGAGAGGGGTCTGAACAGGCTGGAGATGTGAGAGAGGGGTCTGAACAGGCTGGAGATGTGAGAGAGGAGTCTGAACAAGCTGGAGATGTGAGAGAGGAGTCTGAACAGTCTGGAGATGTGAGAGAGGGGTCTGAACAAGCTGGAGATGTGAGAGAGGAGTCTGGACAAGCTGGAGATGTGAGAGAGGGGTCTGAACAAGCTGGAGATGTGAGAGAGGAGTCTGGACAAGCTGTAGATGTGAGAGAGGAGTCTGAGCAGGCTGGAGATGTGAGAGAGGGGTCTGAACAGGCTGGAGATGTGAGAGAGGGGTCTGAACAAGCTGGAGATGTGAGAGAGGGGTCTGAACAGGCTGGAGATGTGAGAGAGGAGTCTGGACAAGCTGTAGATGTGAGAGAGGAGTCTGAACAAGCTGGAGATGTGAGAGAGGAGTCTGGACAAGCTGTAGATGTGAGAGAGGAGTCTGAGCAGGCTGGAGATGTGAGAGAGGGGTCTGAACAGGCTGGAGATGTGAGAGAGGAGTCTGAACAAGCTGGAGATGTGAGAGAGGGGTCTGAACAGGCTGGAGATGTGAGAGAGGGGTCTGAACAGGCTGGAGATGTGAGAGAGGAGTCTGAACAAGCTGGAGATGTGAGAGAGGAGTCTGAACAGGCTGGAGATGTGAGAGAGGGGTCTGGACAAGCTGTAGATGTGAGAGAGGGGTCTGAACAGGCTGGAGATGTGAGAGAGGGGTCTGAACAAGCTGGAGGTGTGAGAGAGGAGTCTGAACATGCTGGAGATGTGAGAGAGGAGTACTATGGCAGTGAGCTGCAGTAGTCTGTGCCAGAAGAGACAAAGCCATGAATGACTCACCCCAAATCAGAAGGATTGGTCGCAGTCAAAAATCACCCCTAGGTTTGTGGCCGTTGACTTTACATAGCAGATAGGCTGTCCAGGTAGTTAGGAATCATATTTCTTGAATTAAGAGTTTCTCAGACTTGGATTTGTTCAACTGCAAAATTATTTTTGGGACATCCATTGGCACATTATACACTGCTCAAAAAAATGAAGGGAACACGTAATCATCACAGTATAACACCAAGTCAATTAAACCAAACCGGTCATGCTGGATGATGTTGCAGGCAGCATATAATTCGCCACGGCGTCTCCAGACTCTTTCACGTCTGTCACATGTGCTCAGTGTGAACCTGCTCTCATCTGTGAAGAGAACAATGGCGAACCTGCCAATTCTGGTGTTCTCTGGCAAATGCCAATCGAGCTGCACGGTGCTGGGCTGTGCGCACAGGTCCCACTACAGGACATCGGGCCCTCATGCCACCCTCACGGAGTCTGTTTCTGTTCTACCCTTTTGGGGTTTAATCTATTAGTGGTCCTCACCGTTGTGGGTGACTTGTTCTGACTTCCATTCCCATTGCATTTGATTCTCCGCCACTGGAAACCATCACAGTGGTTTCAAATGATATGACCAGCATGTACAACAAAGAAAAGATAGGACCTCAAATTGAGCCCTGTGGAACCCCACATGTTGTCTGCACTGAGGAGGATGGGTTACCTATAGTGACAGCAAAGATTTGATTTGTAGGGTAGGAACTGATCCACTTTAAAACTGTAGCAGTTTCCATACCATGGGCTGCTCTAAAACCTGACTGGAATTTCTCAAAAAAATTGTTCTAGCTCATAAATGAAGTCAGTGGAGTTAAAATGACTTTCTCTAAAACTTTGGATAGAAATGCAGTTTATAAATTTGCCAATATTTACTAAGAATTGCTGGGCCCAAACTAAGCTTTTTCAGAAGGGGGTGGACAACTGGATGATTAAAATGAAAGGAAAAGAAGCTGTGTTAGAGAACTGTTGACAATAGTTAAGATAGTAGGAGCAATTGATTCAATTACTTGTTTGAGGAATTTAGTGAGAAAAACATCTAAGGTGCAGATTTTATAGTTTTAAGTTGCACAGTGAGAGAGACTGGTTTGAAACACTGCATAATATAAAAATGATGAGGCTTTACAGAGAGGTCTCTACCAGGAGGTGAGATCTGTGATTGAATATTTCTGTAAAATAACTACAATTTCTCATCCTTCTCTTGGGATGGTTCAATACTGTAGCCAGGGGAGGGGCTTACGGTGGAGTTAGTAACGCTGAAGAGAGTTCTTGAGTTATGACGGTTCTTTGAGATGAGACTGAAGAAAAATGCTGCTCTTGCTTCCTTACCGGCCTTCGGGTATTAAATCATGTGACCTTTGAGAATGTCATAGGAGACCTGCAGTTTATCAGCCTTCCGCTTCTGTTCGGCTTTTCCACTCTTTTCAAAGCCTGTGTACTTTCATATAGCCATGGTTGGGATATTAGATTTGACTTTTAACTTTCTGCTCAGCAGATGGGCAACAGAGTCAAGAATGGTTTGGCAGGTTTGTGTAAAAAGAGCCACCAGCTTCTCTGTGTTATTCTCTACAAGACTGTATAATGTTGGAGGTAGAGATTTCTGAAAAGGCCTCAGAGAAGTGAAGTTAAGGAAGCGAGAGAACATGGGAGCACGAGAGTTGGAAGTAAAGTGATGTAACAGTGGCACATCAAACACAACTGCCAAAGATACACAAATATCTTTAATGTCAAGAATATTGACCGGAAAGGCCAGTTGAGAGAACTTAATCAAGTGGCATAGGGTCACTTATAGCTTGTACAAGATTAAAAGACTCAACAAGATACAAGAACTCAGTGGCAAAGGGATTGTGGGACATGTTGAATGTAGGGATGTTGAAACCTCCCAATATTAAAATTATGACATACTTAGACATAATAAGAGATAGCAACTCAAATAATTCTAAAATAATGTCCCTGTTAGCTTTGGGAGGTCTGTAGACTAGCTCACACAGCAATGGAACATGACTATTGATGAGAAAACACAGAGATTCAAAACGAGAGAAACAGCCAAAGGTAATAGGTGAATACCTGAAATTGTTGTTATAAATGACAGCAACACCACCTCCTCAACCATATTGCCTGGGTTGGTGCACGTGGGTAAAATTAGGTGAGGTGGCAAAAAATGTATAGGGGAAATATCACTATTAGTCAGTCATGACTACATCATCATGAAGACTGCACTTCATTGGAGGTAATAAAATCCTGACAGATAAAAGATTTGTTGGGAAGATATGTAACATTCAGTAACTCAACTGTCACACAGTCATGTGTAGCAGGGATGGTAGCATGATTAATGAGCGGTATGCTAATTAAGTTGTGCTGATGAACAGGTGCATAGGATGAAAAATGTCTGTTATATGGCAGCGAGAAGTAGAGAAGTTTCTATTTGCGAAAAGGCATCTGGTGTAGTATGTCTGTTACAAACTGTCCCAGAGGGGTTTGGAGGGCTCAAATCTCCGGTATCAGGAAATGGTAACCAACTCTGTCCACACTCCCACAACCTGCCTCACCTGCGGGTCATTCCATGTCATTTCACACACAAAAAAGTGAATTTTGATATCCACCCTCTCAGATTGTCCTGGAATCTTTTTTGTAGTTAGAAACAGATATGATAAGCATTAATGTACACGTTTTTGTCAAAATATTATTTGATCGATGAGAAGTCAAGCTAATTGAGGCACCCAAATCTGAGGATGATATGCAGAACAAGTAAAGATCTATGATGCAAAATATAGCCAGTGTACCCTGTTGTCCATTAGTGTCTCCAAATCTAACCGAATGGCTAAATTGTAGACTGCTCTAAATCATAAAATAATTATATATTTAACAACAAGTCAACTGTTTTGGATCATAAAACTCACTTTTACATTATTTTCAAGTGGGAATTACCATATTTTATCAGTATAGGGGTGTAGACATCTATGGGTGCAAAACCCTATCCAATACATGTAATAAAATCCCATGCTATTAATAAGACTTTTGTTAATTATAAAGCATATCCATTTGCTTCTTCTGATGGTTTAAGATGGAAACGTTGATATCACACTGTTACACACACCTAAATATGTAGCCTAATCATTCACTCTTGTACCTCAATAAAACATCACTTTTCCCCTGTACTCTACAGTATGTACACTTTTCCCCTGTACTCTACAGTATGTACACTTTTCCCCTGTACTCTACAGTATGTACACTTTCCCCTGTACTCTACAGTATGTACACTTTTCCCCTGTACTCTACAGTATGTACACTTTTCCCTGTACTCTACAGTATGTACACTTTTCCCTGTACTCTACAGTATGTACACTTTTCCCCTGTACTCTACAGTATGTACACTTTTTCCCTGTACTCTACAGTATGTACACTTTTCCCCTGTACTCTACAGTATGTACACTTTTCCCCTGTACTCTACAGTATGTACACTTTCCCCTGTACTCTACAGTATGTACACTTTCCCCTGTACTCTACAGTATGTACACTTTTCCCCTGTACTCTACAGTATGTACACTTTTCCCCTGTACTCTACAGTATGTACACTTTTCCCTGTACTCTACAGTATGTACACTTTTCCCCTGTACTCTACAGTATGTACACTTTCCCCTGTACTCTACAGTATGTACACTTTCCCCTGTACTCTACAGTATGTACACTTTCCCCTGTACGCTACAGCAGTGATTTTCAACCACTGTGCCGCGGCACACTAGTGTGCCGTGAGAGATCGTCAGGTGTGCCATGGGAAATGATCCAACTTCACTTAATTAGTAACACTTTTGGTTGGTGGTGTGACTCAGGATTTATTTTAATGTAAAAAATGTGCCTTGGCTCAAAAAAGGTTGAAAAACACTGCTCTACAGTATGTACACTTTTCCCCTGTACTCTACAGTATGTACACTTTTCCCCTGTACTCTACAGTATGTACACTTTCCCCTGTACTCTACAGTATGTACACTTTTCCCCTGTACTCTACAGTATGTACACTTTCCCCTGTACTCTACAGTATGTACACTTTTCCCCTGTACTCTACAGTATGTACACTTTTCCCCTGTACTCTACAGTATGGACACTTTTCCCCTGTACTCTACAGTATGTACACTTTCCCCTGTACTCTACAGTATGTACACTTTTCCCCTGTACTCTACAGTATGTACACTTTTCCCCTGTACTCTACAGTATGTACACTTTCCCCCTGTACTCTACAGTATGTACACTTTCCCCTGTACTCTACAGTATGTACACTTTTCCCCTGTACTCTACAGTATGTACACTTTTCCCCTGTACTCTACAGTATGTACACTTTTCCCTGTACTCTACAGTATGTACACTTTTCCCCTGTACTCTACAGTATGCACACTTTCCCCTGTACTCTACAGTATGTACACTTTTCCCCTGTACTCTACAGTACATTTTCTGTAGCTGTTTGTAGCTAATAGCAAGTCCCCCCTGAACATAAACAAGTTTAATATCAGGAGGTCACTCGTACCTGGCTATACCTGGCTCGAATGGAATGTCATAAGACAAACAAGCATGGGCGTAACGGCGCACCAGTTCACTAAATCGAACCCACTCAGTCATTTCTTGAAAATGGTGAATAAAACTTACTATATGCAGAGGTTTTGTAAATTAAATAAAAAATCTTCAAGAGACGTACAACACGCACACACGCACTTTTCAACACACGTCTTTCTCTGTTGTGAAGGCTAGTCCTTTCAAAAGCCAGGTTTAATCGTTTAGAATACCCACATTGATTGATGGATCATTTGGATATTCTAAGTGAAAGAGTATTAGTTCATCTCTCAAATCTGAATGCCTGAAAAAAAACTTTGACAATGATGTCACAGACAGGCGCCCAAAATGCTGGTTTTATGGCTCCAGTAAAAAATGCGCATTTCAAATGAGACCTTGATGCAATGCTATTTTTAGCCCAAACCCTGACATTAAAACAGCTGCACTTTCATTAAGAGGACATAAGAGACGGAGAGCACCTGAGCGATTAGGGCTCTGTGACATCCTTTGGCAAACGTTAATTACGCCCCGTTGTGGTCATTAATATGCATAAACAATTAGACATGTCATCCGCATTCCGTGAGGATTGAAAGCCTTTCAGGGGCTGCTGGAGATGAGCGGTGTCATAAATTAGTTTGTTAACTGCATTAAAGCTCGTTCAGATGCCGTGGGTACGCCCGACCTCTTAAAGGCATACTGAACTTTGTTAGAACATAATATTGAATAGCTACCTGGCGCCGATATGAGTTGTAATATTCATGCTCATCTTCTAGACTTACTCCAGTGGTATGCTGGCCAATGGAGAATGCCTTTTTTCTCTCTCTCTCTCCATTCACTCCCATTGCATGGCGAAATAGGTCTTAAATCACACTTTTAGCACATAAACGAATGCAAAAAAACGCGGATTATGCCGATATATAAAATCACGACATCCAGTACCGAACGTTTGAAGAGATAAAATGCTCCATTCATAACATTTTACACTTTTTCTTAACAAAAGTTTGGAAGAACATCCGGTCGTTTGCTAATGAGAATTCGGAACTTTCTAGTTTCATTCGTGCGCCCGTAACGGTCCCACCACAGACCTGTAGAAGAACTCCCATCCACTTCCTGAACCGTGTGGTAATAAACAAACAAAGCAATTAACCAAAGAAGTTAGCAACAGTTGCTAGTTCTCCGAAAATATTTATTCAAAATAAAATCTATCGAAATATGTTTCAAAAGTTTCAAACGTTCGCTACTGGATGTCGTGATTTTATATATCGGCATAATCCGCGTTTGCTGTCAGGGTTTTTTGCCTGCTCTGTCTTGTTTCGGTTGTTGCCTCTCGGGGCCGCGAGAGAGAGTCCGTGTCGTGTTTTCTCCCTCTCCGGTACTCGTTACCTTTTACTGTTTGCAGGTGTGCGCTGCGCTAGTTAACCACTACACTTCCAGTGTTCTGGGCTTTTGTGTCTTCATTGAAAGGCGTAGGATGGAGTTACTCCACAGTCAGGCTAAAAGGCATAGGATGGAGTTACTCCACTGTGAGGCTAAAAGGCGTAGGATGGAGTTACTCCACAGTGAGGCTAAAAGGCATAGGATGGAGTTACTCCACTGTGAGGCTAAAAGGCTTCTGATTGAGTTATGGGTTTTTTCACCCCCGACAACCCCCCCCCTTCTCCACAACTAGGGTTGCGACCCATCCAGGTTTTCCCTTGAATGTCCTTATTTTTGTCTGTCTTGGAAAATCCCGGTGATTCTGTATAGGTTTACATGGACAGTATCTTGCTTTGTGGGCAACTGTGTGGGAATATTTTTTTATTTAATTTTTATAATTTATTCTGACACAGTGTCATTGAATTCTAATTACCATAAAATACTAATTATGGCCCAAGACACTTAGCTTGGGTACTATTTTTTATTGCTGATATGCCTTTCTGTCTGAAAGTGAAGCAGGTGAAAATGAACTTAATTTGAAATGTAAGACTTTATTCTGTGTCCTCTTTTTTTCCTTTGGAAAAAAAAATCCCAACATATCAGTGCAGAACAGTGGAAACAGAAAGTCGACGTTCTGCCCTGTGCAGTGAGTGAAACCAGAAGCTGAGCTGTGTCGCCGCTCAGGTGTGTACACACAATATGGGCGAGTGAAAGGAAAGGGGAAGGGTCAAAGAAGACAAATGTGTCCGCGGTGTTAGCGGTAACAATAGCCTTAAGCAGCAAGGTTCAGTTTGGGAAGTCAGACAAAGGTTTATTGTGTAGGGTGTCCTGGTAACGGTAATCAAGGCACATTTATACCAGCTGATGTACTTCAACATCAATGGGTCTGTTTTCACTGCTCTTTTGCAGTCCAGCAGGGGGTCAGGAATCCGTCACTCATACCACATCCTCCAGTCATTGGCAATGCAAAGAAGGTTACAGGAGAGAATGGACACGCCCAATCTCCCAGGACCAGATCTAACTGGTCATGGGCTTCAACCTGACCGCTTTGCTGGTGTTCCCACTGCAAACTGGATGGAAACACAACAATGAATAAAAGGTGGTTCAGCCTGTCTAATCTCTCCTTGGGGGCTGAAACTTACTCTTCAAATGCAGTCATTGAAATTTAAAACTGTGACGAAATGGTTTTATTTGTAGTCTAGTGCAAGTATTTGGACAGTGACACAATTGTTGTTTTGGCTTTGTACTCACATTGAATTTGAAATGAAACACTGAATTTGGTTCAAAAGTAGACAGTCAGCTTTGATTTGAGGGTGTTTACATCCATATTGGGTGAACCATGTAGCAATCGTAGCCCTTTTTATACATATAATAACTTTTTTTATTTTCAGTATTACACGATTAAAAGTAAAGTTTATGAATCATTCAGCTTTTGGCATCTCAGCTGTCCTGATAAGCTTTCAGCTTTTTATTCATTACTGTTGGAACTGGACATTTTGGAAACGGATAGCCACAGTTTGTGATGCCATGGAACAGGAGACAAGAACTCTCAATGACTCATTATTTCCTCGCAGGGATCCGAGAAAGAATCGTCATGGTCACATGGTCTGCATGAAAACACTGACCCTCCACCCTCAAGTGCGATACCTTTTGAAACCATGGAAACAGGTTCAGTAAGGTGCAGAGTGAACGCCAAGGTAACTGGAATAGAGGAACAGAAGAAAGAGAAACAGAAGGGATGAACATTAGAGAGAGGAAAAGGCTCTAATGATGGAGCCAGACAGCTTAGATTTGTCATTTACTTATCATAATAGAGGGTCGGAGTTTCATCAATGATATATAAAATATAAAAATGATACATCTGCAGTCTGCAGCTGCTCATAACTATCCAAATGCAGATAAAATAATTGATTGATAGAAGTTGGCATGAAATCCTGAAGCAGATGGATTGAATGCACATTTCATCCTGTTTAGTGGACTCATAATCCCTCATTTCCACATCTGTACCAAGCCAAACCCAAAAACATTCACTGGGACTCAGGTCTGGAGATAGTAATTCTCATAAATATATGTTGTTTGTCAAGCAGCATAGCACTGACTTACTTGTGAAATATGAAACTGTTACATCATGAAATGCACAATTATTGAAATGTATAATATGGAAATGCATACAGTACATACCAATTATATACACATTTTAGTCTGAGGTATATGCATGTATATCCCCTATAGAATAGAATATACTGCAATATATTGTAAATATGTGAACCTGAAAATATAATGAGCAATATATATATCTCGCAGAAATTAATTTCCAAAATTGCAATATCTGAAATTGGTAATGATTTGGATATTTCTTCCCATATATTATGAAATGTTGCAATGGCCTGATAATATCTACGAATGAAATGTCCATCCATCACTAATGCTATCCCAAGAAATGTCCATATTTAACCTGCTTATTCCTGGTCAGGCTTGCAGGGTGGCTGGAGCATGCATTGGGCGATAGGCAGGAATACACCCTGGACAGGTCGCCAATCTTTCACAGGGCACACACACCGTTCACTCAGACACTCATTAGAGGTTTAGAGTCTCCAATTAGCCTAAGTTGCATATTTTTGGACTGTGGGAGGAAACAGGAGTACCCACGCGGACATGGGGAGAACATGCAAACTTCACGCAGAAAGGCCCTCGGCCGGGATTAAAACGTGGTACCATCTTGTTGTGAGGCAACAGTGGTAACCACTGCACCACCGGGCCGCTCCTAATGAACTTTATTTTTAGAGTATTTCATTTATTTCATTTAATTTATGTAGTGTCTATAAGATATTTTCTAAATTACAATATATCCACTTGTTTTTGAAAATATTTTTTAACTACCTCCATATATTCAAAATGCATTATACATTATATATTACAGATATATGGTAATTCATTTTAATTGTGTAATAATATAGTAAGCGCTGCATACAACCTGAAACAAACACCACAACACTACTTAAAAATGAGCTTCAGCACGGCAGCAAAGCTGGAAACATGCATGAAGTTAGCCAAAAAGAACAAAAGACCACGGCCTAGAGACCGCCGCAAATACATATGCTCTCGGGAAAGACTCAGGTGAGCCAACCCATGGTATCACTGTCGCCTCACAGCAAGACGGTACAGAGTTTGAATCCCGGCCGAGGGCCTTTCTATTTTCTCCCCTTGTCCGTGTGGGTTTTCTCCGGGTACTCCGGTTTCCTCCCACAGTCCAAGGACATGCATGTTAGGTGAATTGGAGACTCTAAATTGCCTATAGGTGTGAGTGTGTGAGTGAACGGTGTGTGTGCCCTGCGACGGATTGACGACCTGTCCAGGGTGTATTCCTCTTTCTCGTCCAATGCATGCTGGGATAGGCTCCCGCCCCCTAATCACAACCCTAACACGGAATAAGCAGGTTAGATAATGCATCATGAGAAGGGCGCACGTGTGGGGCAGCACAGGGACGAGACAGTGATTCATGATAAACTAATACATCTTATTGTAGTGTGTCTGTATTTACAGTTGAAGTCGGAAGTTTACATACACTTAGGTTGAAGTCATTAAAACATATTTTTAACCACTCCACAGATTTCATGTTAAAAAACTATAGTGCTGGCAAGTCAGTTAGGACATCTACTTTGTGCATGACACAAGTAATTTTTCCAACAATTGTTTACAGACAGATTATTTCACTTTTAATTCACTATATCACAATTCCAGTGGGTTGGTCACATATCCTTTTCCATGCCATGACTTCCTGATGTCTGTGACCCAACAACATCAAAAGACTCTTGATATCTTATTTTCTGGTTGTCCTACAAGCAATATTATAACATCTCTGCATTTGAATGGATCTCTATGGGAATTGGGGGGTGGGACTAGATTTAGCTGTAAATTATGCTGGAACAGTATGGAATGCATGATTGGTAACATGGCTGTAAGTCATCAAGGGTCTGAGCTATCAAAGGAGCCTCAAACCATCACTGTGCTGCCAGATATGCAGTAGATATGGATGAATCACTTTAAGTGTTGTTTCTCCTGACAGATTTTTCTATTGAACTCTATGGAAAAATAAGTCAGGAGAAGAAACCCTTCAAGTTATCCATCCATATCTACTGTATTTCTGGCAGCAGAGTGATGATTTAAGGCTTGTTTGATACGTCAGACCCTTGATGACTTAGAGCCATTTAGCCAACCATGTGTTTCCATACTGATCCAGTGTAATTTACAACTAAATCTAGGCTCTACTGCCCAGTGTAAAGTAAGGGTAGAATGGATGGTAACAGAAATATAATGAGGGATCTATCACAGAAAATAATAATTTTAGATTATCATAATAGAAAAGAGCACCATCGTGTGTCTGCAACACATGCCTTCATCAGGGTACAGGGAGGAGTTACGCAATGGAGGATGACCAGTGCAGTACCTGGACGGCTCTCTTCCCATAAGGCCATGTGTGGGATCCTGGTCTCTCAGCATCACTCTTTCCTGTTGATGGACCAGACTTTGGACCAGGCAGGCGTGCCTAATCGATTACAGAAACGTGCTTTATAACAATTTGCCTCTCTGATTTGAATGTGTTGCTTCCGTTGGGGAGTATTTTTTTGACATTCTTGGATGACGTTGCTTATGTCTCTCCAGATCACCTTGTCCTGAACTGGCCCTGTGCTTTTTATTTGTTCTTGTTTTTGCTCATGGCTTTACCTCAGTGCTTCCCAACCCTGGTCCCGGAGAGCCACAGGGTCTGCTGGGGTCCCCAACCCTGGTCCCGGAGAGCCACAGGGTCTGCTGGGGTCCCCAACCCTGGTCCCGGAGAGCCACAGGGTCTGCTGGGTTCCCAACCCTGGTCCCCTTCTGATATGAGGACGGTTGATTGGATCAGCCTTTCGGCCTTTGTGTGTGTGTTCCTGTCTGATATGAGGGCAGCTTATTGGATCCGAGAGACACCTCTCTCCATAACGCTTGTCCATAACGCTAAGCGCAGCTCTATGTTTCAGTCACATACACAGTTAAGTTATTCTCTCAGTGTGTCCCTTATGGAACAAACATACTGTATATAGACATATATAACAAAATGTATGTAATATGTGAAATAATACATTTCAATATATAAAAGGACCTCACATACTGTATGTCTTGCAATACACACCAATATATCGTCTTCAAGAAAATATTCTTGGATGTCAGCAGGATATCCAAGAATATATTGAAAAAGTGGACAATCCAAAATCAAGTGAACTTTTAAACAAGTATTTAATAAATGGTGGGTAATTCCATCAGCTCAACAGCTTAAACAGAAGTATCACACACTTGTGTCACACCAGCATGCAACCACCTGCCCACTGGACCCCATCCCTTCAGCAGTCCTCCAGTCTATTTCCGGTGAGGTCCTTCCATATCTGTCCTCCATTATTAACACCTTAATCTGTGGCTATGTTCCTGCTGTTTTCAAAACTGCCCGTGTTCAAAAACCCCACTCCTTAAGAAACCTAGCTTGGACCCCTCTGATGTCAGAAACTATCGTCCTGTGTCTCTCCTGCCCTTCTTGTCAAAAGCTGTTGAACGAGCTGCCCTTAATCAACTGTCTGTTTTTCTCCACCAGAACAACCTGCTCGACCCTCATCAGTCCGGTTTCAGAACCGGGGTACTCTACTGAAACTGCTCTCCTGGCTGTGACCGAGGCACTCGCCACTGCTAGAGCCTCCTCCCTCTCCTCTGTCCTGATTCTCCTTGACCTGTCTGCAGCATTTGATACGGTCAACCACAAACTCCTGATCTCCACACTGGCTGAGATGGGCATCTCTGGAACTGCTCTCTCTTGGTTTACATCCTATCTCACAGATAGATCTTACCAAGTCTCCTGGAAGGGCTCTGTCTCTGCACCTCATCCACTTTTTACAGGAGTCCCGCAGGGATCTGTACTGGGTCCTCTGCTGTTCTCCATTTATACTAAGTCTCTTGGTTTGGTTATTAATTCACATGGCTTCTCTTACCATTGTTATGCATAAAATCTTAATGAAAGAACTGGTCAAAACAACTGACAGCATATCTGTGGTCACAAAATAGTCCATAATCAGGTTATATTGTGACAGTGCATTAATCACCCATAGTTTGGTTATGTTGTGAGAGTATGTCAAGAGTGTGTTAATCGCCATAATCAGGTTATGTTATGAGAGTGTGTTAATCGCCATAGTCAGGTTGTATTGTATGAGCATGTTAATCGCCCATAGTCAGGTTATATTGTGAGAGTATGTTAATTACCCATAGTTCGGTTATATTGTGAGAGCATGTTAATCGCCCATAGTCAGGTTATATTGTGAGATCATGTTAATCGCCCATAGTCAGTTTATATTGTGAGAGTGTGTTAATCGCCCATAGTCAGGTTATATTGTGAGAGCGTGTTAATCACCATAGTCAGGTTATATTGTGAGAGTGTGTTAATCGCCCATAGTCAGGTTATATTGTGAGAGCGTGTTAATCACCATAGTTAGGTTATATTGTGAGATCATGTTAATCGCCCATAGTCAGGTTATGTTGTGAGAGTGTGCTAATTGCCCATAGTTAGGTTATATTGTGAGATCATGTTAATCGCCCATAGTCAGATTATGTTGTGAGAGTGTGTTAATTGCCCATAGTTAGGTTATATTGTGAGATCATGTTAATCGCCCATTGTCAGGTTATGTTGTGAGAGTGTGCTAATCGCCCATAGTCAGGTTATGTTGCGAGAGCGTGTTAATCGCCATAGTCAGTTTATATTGTGAGAGTGTGTTAATCGCCCATAGTCAGGTTATATTGTGAGAGCGTGTTAATCACCATAGTCAGGTTATATTGTGAGAGCGTGTTAATCACCATAGTCAGGTTATATTGTGAGAGTATGTTAATCGCCATAGTTAGGTTATATTGTGAGATCATGTTAATCGCCCATAGTCAGGTTATGTTGTGAGAGTGTGCTAATTGCCCATAGTTAGGTTATATTGTGAGATCATGTTAATCGCCCATAGTCAGATTATGTTGTGAGAGTGTGTTAATTGCCCATAGTTAGGTTATATTGTGAGATCATGTTAATCGCCCATTGTCAGGTTATGTTGTGACAGTGTGCTAATCGCCCATAGTCAGGTTATATTGTGAGAGTGTGTTAATTTCCATAGACAGGTCATATTGTGAGAGTGTGTTAATCGCCATAGTCAGGTTATATATATTATATTATATAGTCAGGTTATGTTGTAAGGGTGTGTTAATCGCCATAGTCAGGTTATGTTGTAAGAATGTGTTAATCGCCACAGTCAGGTTATGTTGTAAGAGTGTGTTAATCGCCATAGTCAGGTTATGTTGTAAGAGTGTGTTAATCGCCATAGTCAGGTTATGTTGTAAGAGTGTGTTAATCGCCATAGTCAGGTTATGTTGTAAGAGTGTGTTAATCGCCATAGTCAGGTTATGTTGTAAGAGTGTGTTAATCGCCATAGTCAGGTTATGTTGTAAGAGTGTGTTAATCGCCATAGTCAGGTTATGTTGTAAGAGTGTGTTAATCGCCATAGTCAGGTTATGTTGTAAGAGTGTGTTAATCGCCATAGTCAGGTTATGTTGTAAGAGTGTGTTAATCGCCATAGTCAGGTTATGTTGTAAGAGTGTGTTAATCGCCATAGTCAGGTTATGTTGTAAGAGTGTGTTAATCGCCATAGTCAGGTTATGTTGTAAGAGTGTGTTAATCGCCACAGTCAGGTTATGTTGTAAGAGTGTGTTAATCGCCACAGTCAGGTTATGTTGTAAGAGTGTGTTAATCGCCATAGTCAGGTTGTGTTGTGTGTCGTGTGAGGAATCCACACTGAGGAAATGTTTGCTCATAGTGCTGGAAGCAAGAATCAAGGTACTGACTGTTTTTCACCAGAGAGTGCTGATTTGGCTTTAAAAACAAACTACACATGGTCAAAAAAGACAATATCAGTATTAACAGGGACCAACTGAGATCCTGCAGGTCTCCAGGTACAGGGTTGCAAACCACTGCTCTAAATATAACTTGCAGGATGTACTCTATTTGAAGCTTGCGATTCTGGGCCTTTCCTGGTAGACGTGTTTCATTATCTTCAACAAACATTATTGTAAGTAATGGTAAATTTGTTGGATGAAACAGCAATGTACAGGAAGTTCCCCAAGTGTTAAACGGCTGTTTTTTAAAATCTCCTTTTCAGCTCCAAACAGCTTTGAATCTCCATCCTTCCGAGAGTCCACTTAGCCCTCTGAATCAACACAATTGTAAAGAGAGCTGTGTAAGGCAGACTTTTCAAGCGGGGGCAGGAAAAGTTGCTCTCGGTGGAATGATTCACAAAAGACAGATTTTCTGCACAAGCTTTTTTCTCCAGACCTCTAGCTGTCAGACAGGAGCTGATGTTTACCTTTTTAAATCTTACGGCATCTTAGGCTGTCCTCTCGCTTTATTTACGTACAAACTTTAACACGCCGCAGCAATTTCTGCGATGCTCGAGTAGAAGCACCATGTGTTTTACTCGCACACTAACACATTCCGACTGAAAATAGTATCCATGACGACGGTCCAGGCCCGGTCTTTTCCCACAGCTCTCTCCCTCGATCCTCGCTGTTCTCTCCCAGGAATGCCACAGCCTTTATTTTTATCCAGAAAAGCCAAAATGAGGGCCCTGAGATGCGTCCAAACAGCAGACCTGTAATAAGCAGGACGTCTCGGGGTCACCGGCCTCCTCGTCCGGGTGTGCTGAGGGCAGGGCGTGGCCCGTCGCTCCGCTCTGACCCACCCATAGGTTTAGCTGATTATAGCGCTGGCCGGGCAGATTACATGGCAGTCACAGTCAGGAGATGCGGTCTGTCCCCGTTTCACATCTGAAGTTGCGGGGATCCCGCCATCCTCGTCGCTGGGTAAACAACACAAGAGAAGGTTAGGGAGAAAGGGTCACGGGAGTTAAATAATTTCTCTGGCATTTTGAGCACAAAGTGTGTTGGTGCATGGAACACTAATTAAATCGAGCGGATTACAACGCCACAGAGACGCCAGAGACGCTGAAGGTGTTCTAGTCCAGGCTTTAAACAGTGCTGGATACTCAGTAGTCTGTAGGTAAATGGCAACCTTAGGCAGGTAGAATGGCCTGTTCTCCTCATTGTCAATTAATCGTTTTTTATTTAAAGTGCAGAATCACCATACAGCGTGCTCTCAATACACTTTACAAATAATACAGAAAAGATATACAGAAATTTAATAACAATCTAAGAAATCAAATTTTAAATGTAAAATTTTAAACGCAAATACGCTATACAGAGTAGCAGGGTAGGCCATGACCTAAAAAGAAAGTGTTCTGAGCCTCAGGGTAGGGGAGGGGCAAGAGCTCTGGGGGATTTCAAATAGCTACTGGCCCTACTACCCCTACCTGTCACCAGTGTTACAGGGATGCAGTTCTAGGGTAGGCTGTATAGAGTAAAGTTTTTAGTCTTGATTTAAATATTTCAACTGAATGTGCTTTTTTAACATGTAGGAAGGAAGGCTATTCCAGAGATAAGGTGCACGGTAGGCAAATCCTCTGTGACCAACTGATTCTTTATTTGCTGAAGGAATGATCAGAAGGTTGAAAAGTGAAAGTTTTTTTTAAAGAATGTAGTCAGGCTATAGACTATGTGGGTAAAACCCGAGCTAGTGTCTTAACCTAGATTCTCAGCCCTCTAGTCGTCTAGGGTTAATTTCAGTCGCTTACTTTCTTCTTGCATCACTCCTTGCATCCTTTCCTTGCCCCTTAGCTCCATCCAACGGAGGATGCAAGGAAGAGATACGAAAACAGCTGTATCACCTGTCAGTGTGCTTGGAATTGATTTGTCTGTAGCCCAAGCCTACTGTTGTCTCAGAGCTTGTTTTTGCACAGAAAATGGCATGTAGCTGTCGGGGGTGAATTTTCCCCTGACTCGCGATTAACCCTCTTTTATGTTTGTTGTTTGTTTTCAGGTATCCACCAGATCTCCAACAGAATACGGAACCAGGTAAGTAGGGAAAAACAGGAAATCTTTATTTTGTAAAATGTCCATTTGTGTAATGGGTTTATTGATGGTTTGGAGATTCACACACAAAGGTGGGGAGATCAGAAAAAGTGAACTCACAACCGTGATAATAAATAATAAAGGGAGAGAAAATAAATAAAAGAAGAAAGAAAAAAACAGGAACGTAATTCCTTAAGTCTAAACAGCCAAAATGAAAATAACCCACTAAAACGGGTGAACTACTAAAACTAGTAGAATACTAACTAATTGTGGGCCAGGCGCCCAGAATTTCACCAATTAGGAGCCTATCGATTCAACTTGGTCTTTAATTTGATCAGTTAAAACATTTGTACCTCTCTTTTTGTACTTGTTTGCAATATAGCACAATGTGAATATTGGAATTTTATTCTTCATGGAATGCATAGCTATTACTCCAGCCGGTCTTGAGATATCCCAGTTCATTGAAAGGAGCCGTCTGGCTGGACGGAATGTTTTTGGGAAGACTATGCTTCCTTCTGGAAATCTTCGGGAGAAGATCTCCATGATTCACGTTCTCTAACAACCAGAGGATACCTTCTCATTTCAACCATGCTATTGTCAGTTTTTTTTGTAAAACTTCATACTTGGCACGTAATTGTACGTAATTGACCGAAACAAAGACCTCCTCTGGAGGATGGCGGCTGTAACAGCATCACTTTTCCAGTGGGGGGGCGGGGGGGGGGCTGTACAGAGTGCCAGTGTCCTGCGTGATTTAAAAACCACACTGGGGGGCGGCTGATTTACTCATGTTCTTACTGGGATGAGTCATGCTTTACTACACTAACATTCTCCAGCTCTCAAAACGTAAATGCCCATTTCTCTTTGTTCATCATGCTTACTCTTCAGTGAATCAGACGTTCCCTTTAACAGCAGGGCCCAGACTGACTATAGGCTCCTTACTGCAGGGCCCAGACTGACTATAGGCTCCTTACTGCAGCGCCCAGACTGACTATAGGCTCCTTACTGCAGCGCCCAGACTGACTATAGGCTCCTTACTGCAGCGCCCAGACTGACTATAGGCTCCTTACTGCAGGGCCCAGACTGACTATAGGCTCCTTACTGCAGGGCCCAGACTGACTATAGGCTCCTTACTGCAGGGCCCAGACTGACTATAGGCTCCTTACTGCAGGGCCCAGACTGACTATAGGCTCCTTACTGCAGGGCCCAGACTGACTATAGGCTCCTTACTGCAGGGTACAGACTGACTATAGGCTCCTTACTGCAGGGTACAGACTGACTATAGGCTCCTTACTGCAGGGTCCAGACTGACTATAGGCTCCTTACTGCAGGGCCCAGACTGACTATAGGCTCCTTACTGCAGGGCCCAGACTGACTATAGGCTCCTTACTGCAGGGCCCAGACTGACTATAGGCTCCTTACTGCAGGGCCCAGACTGACTATAGGCTCCTTACTGCAGGGTACAGACTGACTATAGGCTCCTTACTGCAGGGTACAGACTGACTATAGGCTCCTTACTGCAGGGTCCAGACTGACTATAGGCTCCTTACTGCAGGGCCCAGACTGACTATAGGCTCCTTACTGCAGGGCCCAGACTGACTATAGGCTCCTTACTGCAGGACCCAGACTGACTATAGGCTCCTTACTGCAGCGCCCAGACTGACTATAGGCTCCTTACTGCAGGGTCCAGACTGACTATAGGCTCCTTACTGCAGGGCCCAGACTGACTATAGGCTCCTTACTGCAGGGCCCAGACTGACTATAGGCTCCTTACTGCAGGGCCCAGACTGACTATAGGCTCCTTACTGCAGGGCCCAGACTGACTATAGGCTCCTTACTGCAGGGTACAGACTGACTATAGGCTCCTTACTGCAGGGTACAGACTGACTATAGGCTCCTTACTGCAGGGTCCAGACTGACTATAGGCTCCTTACTGCAGGGCCCAGACTGACTATAGGCTCCTTACTGCAGGGCCCAGACTGACTATAGGCTCCTTACTGCAGGGCCCAGACTGACTATAGGCTCCTTACTGCAGGGCCCAGACTGACTATAGGCTCCTTACTGCAGGGTACAGACTGACTATAGGCTCCTTACTGCAGGGTCCAGACTGACTATAGGCTCCTTACTGCAGGGCCCAGACTGACTATAGGCTCCTTACTGCAGGGCCCAGACTGACTATAGGCTCCTTACTGCAGGACCCAGACTGACTATAGGCTCCTTACTGCAGGGCCCAGACTGACTATAGGCTCCTTACTGCAGGGCCCAGACTGACTATAGGCTCCTTACTGCAGGGTACAGACTGACTATAGTCTCCTTACTGCAGGGTCCAGACTGACTATAGGCTCCTTACTGCAGCGCCCAGACTGACTATAGGCTCCTTACTGCAGGGCCCAGACTGACTATAGGCTCCTTACTGCAGGGCCCAGACTGACTATAGGCTCCTTACTGCAGGGTACAGACTGACTATAGGCTCCTTACTGCAGGGCCCAGACTGACTATAGGCTCCTTACTGCAGGGTCCAGACTGACTATAGGCTCCTTACTGCAGGGTACAGACTGACTATAGGCTCCTTACTGCAGGGCCCAGACTGACTATAGGCTCCTTACTGCAGGGCCCAGACTGACTATAGGCTCCTTACTGCAGCGCCCAGACTGACTATAGGCTCCTTACTGCAGGGTACAGACTGACTATAGGCTCCTTACTGCAGGGTCCAGACTGACTATAGGCTCCTTACTGCAGGGCCCAGACTGACTATAGGCTCCTTACTGCAGGGTACAGACTGATTATAGGCTCCTTACTGCAGGGTACAGACTGACTATAGGCTCCTTACTGCAGGGCCCAGACTGACTATAGGCTCCTTACTGCAGCGCCCAGACTGACTATAGGCTCCTTACTGCAGCGCCCAGACTGACTATAGGCTCCTTACTGCAGGGCCCAGACTGACTATAGGCTCCTTACTGCAGGGTACAGACTGACTATAGGCTCCTTACTGCAGGGTACAGACTGACTATAGGCTCCTTACTGCAGGGCCCAGACTGACTATAGGCTCCTTACTGCAGGGTACAGACTGACTATAGGCTCCTTACTGCAGGGTCCAGACTGACTATAGGCTCCTTACTGCAGGGCCCAGACTGACTATAGGCTCCTTACTGCAGGGCCCAGACTGACTATAGGCTCCTTACTGCAGGGTCCAGACTGAACATAGGCTCACCACTGCTGTCTCTGCCTTGAGAAGCAATTTAGGCCTGAAACATACCCTACGTAAGTACACGCTGGGCATCTATAAACCGACTGCATATGCTACAAAATTGGTTTATAGCGCTGGTTCTCAACTCTGTCCTGGGGGACCCCTATGTATGGGTTTTTGTTCCAACCACAATTAAAATCCCAGAATTTTAAAAGGCTGATAATTTGTTTAAATGACGCTTTTCATGTTTTGAGGGATTATTTACCCTCTTAAGCCACATTATGTGACAAATATGCACGCTGCCATGAAGAATAAAAGTCCCATATTCACATTATACTCATTGCTTCTTTATTTTAAGTAAGAGGTGACGCAGTGTCGTAAATATGCTTATGTGAGTGAACATGCTCAGTGAGAAACCCGTCAAACTGGGCTGCCATGACAGTTGTGAAAGACTTCTATAGCGTCCCTCGCTGCAACACTTGATACTGCAGCTTGCCTTGCAATAAGAATTCAGGTGACACATTTTAAAGCACAACAATGTGTGAAATTGACTTTGCGTAGCCATACGCGTCTGCATTTGCGTATTTACGTAGGGTATGTTTCCCGCAGGATTCTCACTCAGAATCCACCGTCAGTGGCTCTGCACTGGCCCATCTGGGTCACACCTGTTCACACTACCTGTCCTTACACAGCTAAATATATTATTTTCTCTATATATGAGGATACAGTTTACTGGAATGCTTGATCAGGAAGGCTGCTTTGATAATGCCACATAAAACACAGTGTGGATCAGTCCTGTGCAGGATCAGGAAACACAGTGTGGATCAGTCCTGTGCAGGATCAGGAAACACAGTGTGGCTCAGTCCTGTGCAGGATCAGGAAACACAGTGTGGCTCAGTCCTGTGCAGGATCAGGAAACACAGTGTGGCTCAGTCCTGTGCAGGATCAGGAAACACAGTGTGGCTCAGTCCTGTGCAGGATCAGGGAACACAGTGTGGCTCAGTCCTGTGCAGGATCAGGAAACACAGTGTGGATCAGTCCTGTGCAGGATCAGGAAACACAGTGTGGATCAGTCCTGTGCAGGATCAGGAAACACAGTGTGGATCAGTCCAGTGCAGGATCAGGAAACACAGTGTGGATCAGTCCTGTGCAGGATCAGGAAACACAGTGTGGATCAGTCCTGTGCAGGATCAGGAAACACTGTGTGGATCAGTCCTGTGCAGGATCAGGAAACACAGTGTGGCTCAGTCCTGTGCAGGATCAGGAAACACACTGTGGCTCAGTCCTGTGCAGGATCAGGAAACACAGTCTGGATCCTGTGATCTATGCTCCACAGGAGCAGGTTGTAGACTTAACCCTGTGGAGGGCACAGCTCAGCAGGACTCTTGACCTTTTTGGGGGAGGGATTGTTTAGTGTGTTCCACAGGCTTCCATTCCCATCCCAAAGTGTGGGGGGGCAGGGTGCGAGGGGGGGTTTGGCAAGGCTGAGCCAGATAAACCATTACAGATTATTGCATCAGATGGAGTTAACTGGAAAACGTGACACAGATATCCTGCTAAAGACAGTCCTTCTCAGGGCTAAGATTTGACTGCTTCTGTTCTGCAGCTTTCAAAGAAGAGTTACCAAGGCCTTCCTGCTAACCCCCCTCACCCACCCCCACCCCCACCCCCCTGCAGCAGACTAACCACCAGCGCAGCAGGGCCGTGCACCCTGTGTAAAAACATTCTTAAAGGGTATTTATATTCAGGTTTGTTATAACAAGGCTGTTTTTATGTTCTCAACATAAAGGGTGAAAACAGACACTTGCTTTAATTTGAATTATGGGAAACGTCAATCACCAGCAGACTTTAAGGAAGTGCATGTCCAATTTCCAACATTTTATATGACAAAGAATCAATTGTGCCACAGTTTAATGACTTTTCACGCTTCTTAGTGGTATAAGAGCAAAGTGGTCGTTTCCGCACATATTCAGAGCCATATGCTCATTACTGTAAAGAAGGTAATGTGGAAAGCACACATCGCAATTAGCTGAGCACATGCGGTTTCTTATTTTCTCACACATTTACTGCGAATGTTGAATGTTGGCCCCATTTGTATTTGATCTGCAGTTGGCAGATTCTCTGTGTGAAAACTTCAAACTGAAACGGAGATTCTTACAGGGTCAAAACTATTCATTTCAGTCTAAACCGATGGCAACGTTTTTCAAATTTCATAAAATATTGCCAACGCCTGTTTTTCATTTTTTGTTGTGTTGTTTTATATGTTGTGAGTTCTGTTTGGTGTTCTGAGTGGATCCAAAACTGGAAATCTTTCTGCTGTGAAAACCACAAGCCCTCAAAATGGCCTTTCACTCATTTTTTCAATAAAACTCATTTCATATATTAAATACAGTGTATTAAGTAAATGTTATTTCATATATTCAGTAAAACCTCGTGTGATGAAAGGGACATAACCTACAGCTTCTCAAAAGTAATGTTCAGTTGGTCAGAATATTTGGTTTCTGATTTATTGTACACTGCTCAAAAAAATTAAGGGAACACTTAATCATCACCGTATAACACCAAGTCAATTAAACCAAACCGGTCATGCTGGATGATGTTGCAGGCAGCATAACATTCGCCACGGCGTCTCCAGGCTCTTTCACGTCTGTCACGTGTGCTCAGTGTGAACCTGCTCTCATCTGTGAAGAGAACGGGGCGCCAATGGCGAACCTGCCAATTCTGGTGTTCTCTGGCAAATGCCAATCGAGCTGCACGGTGCTGGGCTGTGAACACAGGTCCCACTACAGGACGTCGGGCCCTCATGCCACCCTCATGGAGTCTGTTTCTGACAGTTTGGTCAGAAACATGCACACGAGTAGCCCGCTGGAGGTCATTTTGTGGGGCTCTGGCAGTGCTCCTACTGTTCCTCATCGCACAAAAGAGCAGATACCGGTCCTGCCGCTGGGTTGTTGCCCTGCTACGGCCCTGTCCAGCTCTCCTCGTGTAATGACCCGTCTCCCAGTATCTCCTCCATGCTCTTGAGACTGTGCTGGGAGACACAGCAAACCTTCTTGTGACGGCACGTATGGATGCGCCATCCGGGAGGAGCTGGACTACCTATGCAACCTGAATGGGCTGCAGGTACCGCCTCATGCTACCAGTAGTGACAAGGGCACTAGCAAAATGCAAAACTAGAGAAAAATCAGTCAGGAAGGATAAGGAGAGAGAAATGGTCTGTGGCCACCACCTGCAAAACCATTTACTTTTTGGGGGTTGTCTTGCTGTTGTCTCTCCTGTCCATCTGTTGTCACTTTCATTTTCACCAAAGCAGGTGAAATTGATTCACAATCGTGTATGCTTCCTAACTGGACAGATCGATATCCCAGAAGTTTAATTGACTTGGTGTTATACTGTGTTGATTAAGTGTTCCCTTAATTTCTTTGAGCAGTGTAGTGTTAGGAAATATAGGCAGGGATCGATTTGAAGGGGGAAGCCAAGAGGATTGACAGAAACCATCTCCTTTGGAAAACTGCAATTGTCATCACCCTTTTCCCTCTGTGATATCACCCTTTTCCCTCTGTGATATCACCCTTTTCCCTCTGTGATATCACAGACCTCACCATCGCCCTTGGAAACCTTTTACAAATCGACCAGTGAACATAGAAAAAGTGTTGTTTTCAAATGTAACACCATGGAAATAGGTGTACTCTTTGAGCTGTTTTGTGAAACAGACGCTTACCATCAATGCACCAAAAATTTACTTGATTCATGTTATGCATGAGATAATGCGAAACATCTTTTCATGGGCTTAGTTAAGCACTTCATAAAAGATGGCACAACTCTATTTAGGACTGCAGTATAAGCTCACGGCAAACCTCACTTTTGGGATTGAGGCCTAATTAAATTTATTCTAAAGAAAAATAAATGCATGTGGTCTAATTTACCACTGGCCTGCCTTTAGATCTCATGTAATCTGGGTTCTATTTGTAATCGTAGTGCTTTTCTCCTTAGTTTAGGAGGACAGCACACTCTAGGACAGACGGACAGGATGAATCATTCCTGGTTTGCCATTGATGTCTTAGAGAAGGCTCTGAGAGAATCTCAGAGTTACTGAGATTACCACTTGACATTTCTGTGTCGCCGTGAAAACTGCAGAGTTACCGCCATGCCGTGTTCAGAAAGCAGGGTTACGGCCATGCCGTGTTCAGAAAGCAGGGTTACCGCCATGCCGTGTTCAGAAAGCAGGGTTACCGCCATGCCGTGTTCAGAAAGCAGGGTTACGGCCATGCCGTGTTCAGAAAGCAGGGTTACCGCCATGCCGTGTTCAGAAAGCAGGGTTACCGCCATGCCGTGTTCAGAAAGCAGGGTTACCGCCATGCCGTGTTCAGAAAGCAGGGTTACCGCCATGCCGTGTTCAGAAAGCAGGAGCCACAGCCTGGGTGGCTATGGCATCAAAAACAAGACGGCGGCGTGCCGGGACTGGCGTGATCACTGACGGCGGCATGCCGGGACTGGCGTGATCACTGACGGCGGCGTGCCGGGACTGGCGTGATCACTGCCCTTGAAGCTCTGTGTAAAGTAGTTTGTCTCCACCTACAGATCAAAAAGTTGAATTACACCTCATGTGTCCAAATTAAGCTCTTCCTGTTCAACTCTATTATTAGTGAACAGTACTCCAATTCAAAATAAATCATATCTCTGAAAAATACTTGTTAAATAATAATTTATACTATATTAAATCAATATACTATATTAAATTAAATGAATGTGTGACAAGCATGGATATCGTAGTATCATGAATGTTGTGTATTGTGTATAATACAAAATATACATTTCTAAACCTTTTTGTCACAAATTATTTAGTATTTTTTATACATTATATGTTATCTAATTATAAGATTGAAATACTTTCTCATATAGACCTAATTTATGGCTTATCTATTGAGTTTAATTAATTTGAATTACAAGGGACAGAAAATTCAGAAATCTCAGCTGTATTTTGATGACGATATATAAAAGCATAACCATGTCAGTGCATAGCATTATGGGTAAAATTCCCAGAGAATGGAGCAGGAAGTGAAGTGTGCTTTGTACTGTATCAGTGCGAAAACCAGCTGGTATTTGGTTTTAATCTTGGATCAAGTCTCACTCTTATACATGTGGGACGATTGTAAAAAATGTAGAGGTGTCTCAGTGGCGTAGCCTAGAAGAGCACCGTCCATGTGTTCGTTGTGAGCCGTGATGTCAGCGGTTCGAACCCAGCCTTTGTTGCATGTCTCTCTCTCCCATTCATCCTGTCTTTCTACACTCTGCTGTCCAATAACGCTAATAATATAGGTAATATAATAATATAAGTAATATAAGAAAAAATAAATTCAAATTGGCATTTACTGTAGATGGGGTCAGATGAACAGGGATGAATCAATGCGCGCATCTCACAGGCTATGATCAATGTGATGGTCACTCTTTACTTCATCTAGCTCTGAACATTCAGGTTTCCTTTATACAAGCCACCCACTCCAGAGCTTAGTCACTGTCTCTACCACGATGCATTGTGAGCGCTAAGACCACTGCTCTTCAGCTTTGAATGAGAGCTATTTTATATGTCTCTTTCATGCTTTTAAAAATTACACTCTGCGCTTCTTCTTTCTGTCACTTCTGCTTGCATTGATTAATCTGTATTTCGTAAAAGAGTCTAAATAGATACCAGACCGTGGTCCCCATCTAGACTCTGAGGCAGTGCCTTAACACATAGCAGAACTTGGGATCTATCCACACACGTTTATCCAAAACAAACACGTACCTTTTCACCGTCGTGTTCTCTTTTATCGATGTATTATCTGCCGTAGTTAGTGTGTGCTTTAAAACGATTCATTTTGGTGAGGTCCTGAAAATTAATGGGCGAATGGGGACCCTGACAACCGGACTAACGGCAATGCCGTTAACGGTCAGCACAGATCGCTGATGTTGGTTGTATTCACACTATGCAAATATAGTGGGGTAGGCTCCACAAAATGACTTATGGTCACACTAAGGTGAAATATCCCTTTAAGAAGCGGTCATGTGCAATTGGCTATTGCGTCGTGCAGGGTTCTGGAGGTTTTGTCAGTTATGGGTCCATGTTTCATCACTCTCTAGCGACCCCCGCTGGGTCAAAGCCGCATATGAAAGGTCCTCCTCTGACTCCGCTCTATACAAGCGTAGCTGTAGTCTGCTGTGTGAAAAGAAGCAGCTGGGGACCCCACGTGTTTCTGAGGAGAAGCATGAATGTGGGCATTGGGGTTCGTGCACGAACGGTTGCAGATAATTGGAAATTCCAAATTATTGTGGGAATTGGACATGATCAGCCTCATGATGGGTGCCAAATTTATAAAAGCAAAAATAAAATTAAAGTGCTTTTCAGAAAACAGGAACTTCTCAGCTGTTCCACAGTCACATTTTATTGTTTAGCGGCAGGAAAGAAATTTGCAACTTTTTCCCATCTGGGAAGCAGCTCCCTTTTACCCTGGCGGAAAGCACACTGCAGGGCTCTTCCCTTTTTCTCAGGAAAACAAAAAAAGCCAAGTGTGACACCTCATTTTTGGCAACAGTTTTGAGATATTATCTCACTAATTTTTTAGAAAGATGGAGAGAAAAAGCATCACATGTTATGCACTGGTTAGACTGTGGAGGGATGTATTTTTTCCAGAAGGAAAACAAGATGTAATTGATATCTTTACAAGCTTATTTGAAAACTAAAATCTAAAATTGTAAACCAAAAAGAAAGTACATAAAATCACAAAATAGTGTCACCAGATTGCAGAAACAAAGCCAAAATGAGATTTATTTATTGGGAAAACTGTAATGGCCTGACAAAGCTCTTATTCCAATGACGGCAGAATAGCACTGATTGTAAGTCACTTTTCTGTAAAATCTAAATGGAGGTGGCGTGGTTGCTTAGTCACTGACACAAAAGCAGAAAGCGCATGGAGAGAAAGTGACCTGTATATGGAGAGGAAGTGACCTGTATATGGACAGGAAGTGACCTGTATATGGAGAAAACGTGACCTGTATATGGAGAGGAAGTGATCTGTATATGGAGAGGAAGTTACCTGTATATGGAGAGGAAGTGACCTGTATATGGAGAGAAAGTGACCTGTATATGGAGAGGAAGTGACCTGTATATGGAGAGGAAGTGACCTGTATATGGAGAGGAAGTGACCTGTATATGGAGAGGAAGTGACCTGTATATGGAGAGAAAGTGACCTGTATATGGAGAGAAAGTGACCTGTATATGGAGAGGAAGTGACCTGTATATGGAGAGAAAGTGACCTGTATATGGAGAGGAAGTGACCTGTATATGGAGAGGAAGTGACCTGTATATGGAGAGGAAGTGACCTGTATATGGAGAGGAAGTGACCTGTATATGGAGAGGAAGTGACCTGTATATGGAGAAAAAGTGACCTGTATATGGAGAGGAAGTGACCTGTATATGGAGAGGAAGTGACCTGTATATGGAGAGGAAGTGACCTGTATATGGAGAAAAAGTGACCTGTATATGGAGAGGAAGTGACCTGTATATGGAGAGGAAGTGACCTGTATATGGAGAGGAAGTGACCTGTATTTGGAGAGGAAGTGACCTGTATATGGAGAGGAAGTGACCTGTATATGGAGAAAAAGTGACCTGTATATGGAGAGGAAGTGACCTGTATATGGAGAGGAAGTGACCTGTATATGGAGAGGACGTGACCTGTATTTGGAGAGGAAGTGACCTGTATTTGGAGAGGAAGTGACCTGTATATGGAAAGAAAGTGACCTGTGTAAGATTGAAAAATGGATTATCAGTCATAAACCCTGGGAGCTGGTGGCGACTTTTTTGAGGGTGCAATAAAACAATTCACCAGGTGGCCTGAGAACCTTTTGCTGTGGGCCATCTTGACCCCTTCCTCTGACCTCAAATAAACGGCATTCTGCAGAACACAGGGAGCAGTTTCGCAATGTTTGTTCCTCTTAATGACGCCGGGAACCCAGGTCTGATCACAGGCCGTGAAAAACCTGTGAACAAGTTCACTATGTTAAATGAATTCTGGACTGAAACAAAGCTGTATATGTATATTGCATCATATGTATGTGCATGTAAATAATTGTGGATAATATGATAAATTTGGTGAACCGGGATTAATGCCAATTGAAGTGTGGGGTATGTGAAAGTATAGGAGGGGGCAAAATACATAAGAAGGAATAAAGAATGTGAAAGAAAAGAGGATTGTATAGGTTATCAGGGATGCACTTGTCAACATAAGTATCTGGATCACAGAGTGGCCATCACCGGGACCTCACCTGGTATGTAGATAAATGATAGGGAAGAATCTTATTGCTATCACTAGATCGGGGGGAGTAGACTATGCAGTTTCTCTTCCTGGAGGGGGGTCTCCGGGTGGTGAGGAGTTACATCTCTTTCTGCCAGACCTTATTTTGACAAACCAAGGGAATTGTGGAATGTGGAAGGCCTGCTCAGGACTGCATTTAAGGGATGTCCGAAGGGACATTCAAGGAGAATCTGCTTAACAGTTCTCCTGGTACCATAGTCACACCGTACGGAATCATTTGGTTATATACTTTGTTGGTGACCCTGTTCATGTTTTTTTGTCTTAGCAGCATGTTATCCTGTGTTTAGCTATAGGTATTGAATGTGTTCATATTTGCTCGCACAGTCTTAACCAGTAATTATTGTCATTAATAAGTTATCATGTTTCACATCATCTGCATCTTTCTTTTCAACCCTTTTCCACCTCCAATTGCTTATATGATCTGAGCTGCAGTGTTCCGAGCACTGTGGTATGTATGCTTGAGTCTCGGAGTCAGAACCCCTGCGTCTCACTCAGGGCTGAGTGCAATTTCCCAGTTTGGGAGAATCTGCTTCACAGGCCTCCTGGTGCTGTAAGTGGTACCATAGTCATTCCAGTATGGGAAAGATTGTAACCAACTTCCCACACCGTGCATATTCTGTGTCGGTGTGTGGCTGAACAAGCTGGGTGTCATGATCCCACTTGTTTGTGCACATTTGTTCATGTTTTCTGCGATCTCGCATTCTCTCGGTAGTACCGACTTATTTTACCAGCACATAAGTATCATGCTACACTGCATATAAATGATAAAAGTATCTAAACTCCAATTTCCATGATATGGGAGCTTTAAGTTTTTTGTTAGCCTGTTATTTTACTAAAACTTGAAACTTGGATTTTCTTTTTAAAGTTCGGCCGATACCGATCCCAATTTATTTGTATTAGAAATACATTTTATCATTATTATTATTATTATGTTTTATAAAATGCAGGGAGAAGACGTAAGGATTATGATTTATTGAGAAAACCACTAACTGAAAAAAAGTAAAATGAACAGTCCAACAAGAAGCATTTGTGAGCTAGCAGTAACAACAAAGTTCACCTGAAGATTTTTTTAATTCAAGAAAATGAAAAAGAGTCTGGATGTGGCTGCATTTCAACAGCTTTAAATATGCTTTTAATATGCCATTGTTTAAACCGATCACCGCGACAAGCCGAGTTCAAATTTTATTTTTCTGCGGTGTAAAATGTCAAATATAATTTTTGTTTTATTAATGGCGTTGCAAGTTTGGGCTCATGGAATGACGAGATTGACTGAATTGATTACGCAGCATGCAGAGGCATAACAGATGGGCGTCTATATGCCTACAGTTTAAGAATACAAACAACTAGCATAAATACAATAATGATTTTGATAGCCAGTACATGACGTTTCAAAACGGGACATATAGGCTACAATGATTCTAGCTGTTCCTTTGCTTTTTTTATTTTTTACGTTCTTAAAAAGTGGTGAGATTAGGCGCAGGCAGCTAAATTAGAGCGAGCAGCATTAAAAGGATAGTAGCTATCATGTTTGCATGCAAGATGTTGGGATTTTTCATTTTCATATAAAGGTAAAAAGTAATAGCAACCTGGAGGGTGTATAAAGGTATAATATGAGGTATGAATGGTGTCGATGGTGTGAATGGGGTAATTAGGTAACCATACCTAATAAATAACAATAAAATGTTATTAAACAAATAAAACTGTCCAAAAATATTACTTAAAAGCTATAGTAAAAATATGGCTTTTTAGCTGCTTCTTAAAACACCCCACTGTAAGCTCCTTGGGTAATGTGTTCCATAGTCTTCCATAGAAGCTGAAGTAAGATCTAAAGGAAGATCTCAGGGGACGGACTGGGGTGTAAAATGACATGCAGTCATATACTGTATGTAAGTGCTAAACCATTTACAGCTTTATAGATCAGTAAAAGAACATTGCAATCAATTATATAGGACACAGGGAGCCAATGTAATGCAGATAGAGCAGGAGTTATGTGATCTCTCCGTTTTGGTTAAAACTCTGGCCGCTGCATCCTGAATTAGTTGGAAGTATTTCAATAGATTTTTTTGGAAAGACAGTATAAAGTGCATTCCAGTAGTCCAGGTGACTAGTTTTAATGCACAATGGGCAAACATGATTTTATTTTCAGAACAACATCACCATTATCAAAACTATCTAATATGCGCATATGAATTAAAATACAGTAGTTAACCATACAAATAAAACCACATCTATCATCGTTACTGATAATTAGCCTATGAAGGGCTATTAATTTCTTTAATTACTTAAAAGTTATCTAGTCACCTTATATTATTATTATTATTATTATTATTATTATTATTATTATTATTATTAATGTTATGTTTACCATTGCATACTAACGTTAATTATTTAACATATTGTTCAATATTTTGGTAATGTAAGTCAACCTGTTTTGCAAGTATTTTTCACCACCTCGTTAACTCTTATGCAACACGGCAGCCGTGCAGCCCAAAACCCCAGGATTCAGCATTCAGATGTACCGTAATCCAGCTTGTTTTGGTTCTGGCGGGGTGTAAATTGCCTTTCTTCATCCTCTACGCTTTGCGGAGCATTGGGAGGAACATGCACGTCCCCTTCAAGCGGCGGTGGTGATCAGAACCGCCATGGATTGTTCTGCGTAGTTGTTTGCGCTGTGCTGAGTTGCACGGAGTTACTTCACTCCGAACGAGTTTCGCCGAGTTTACATCCGGGTTTTTTCCCTAGGCAATGGAAGGCGAAGTACCCCAGTTCCTTAGGCAAAGTGAAATAAATTCGCCGCACCGTCACACAAAGTAGTTATCTTTCTAAAATGCATTTTCTTCCCACAGCATGGCTGCCATCGAACCGGAGCAACTCACTTTCACGCTATTATTATTGCCGCCGAATCGTCTGGAACCGCCGCAGATCAATTCTGCGTAGGCTATTTCACTCCATAGTTTTTCTGTCCTCTTCTCTGTCTCTCTTCCTGCGCGGAGTGATAGCTGTTGTGCTCAGGCTGGGGGTGAATGAGATTGAAGAAGAGTTCTTGTTTTGTATCTCAGTTTCTCTCTTTTTAGACAATTAAATAAAAAAATCTAAAAATCAATCAGGAAAATGAAACCACTCTCTATGTAAGGTATATGAATATTTGTGTCATAAAATCATATTCGGGAAAGGATTCGGCACAGAGATACTGGGGTGTTTGTAAATATTTATTTAAATAATTTGTGAGAGGAGAGGAGGGTTGACTGCTGCTCAACTATAACAGAGGAGGGTAAGTGCACCTCGGGATCTTTTTTATTTTTGCAAAAACTTTTATTTTTATTCATGGAGAACTTCCATCGCAATCAGGGATGGATTGGCCAATGTGAAAACAAAACGTTGGTGTCTGGCGAGGCAAAGCGTTTTGTTCATTTAGCTAGCGATCCTTATTCTAGGAGTTGAGTGATATTTTCTAAGTGCATTGCTATTGGAGGGGCGCGAGCGTTAGTGAAAAAGGGGCAGATTCTAACTTGCTGCCAGCTTCTTGCTCTTGTTAAATAAAGACACGTTTGCAACAAAAATGACTAAATGAACAAAGAAACTAGTCTTTCGTGTGTAACGGGAACACTCTCCCTGTGGTTCGTAATGTTTATGATCCTTAACAATGCTATTTACTTTCAGTTTTTATATTTGGCTGCTTTGTTGATTTGCTGTAAACGGTTGGTAGCTAGCTAGCTCACCGTTTCGTTTTTGTATAGCAACTCAATTAGCCAGGCAGGCAGAAAACGCTGCGTACCAAAGTTTACGTGGCTTTGCTTTATTCTACAGATAGCAGCTGTAGCCTAACCGAGCGGTTCCTTAGTGGACGGCAAGTGCTGTCCTGAGCGAGGAGCAAAGCTAGCTGCTGGTAGCTAGCAAGCGAGCTGGTCCTATAGGGCTATTGAACGGGTCTTTAAGCGGGACTTGGCTAATTAAGTATCATTAGAGTTTGCATCACAGTTTTTAATAGCAAGTGTTCGCATAGTTCATTCTGTCTCTTGGGTGAATGGGTTGATTTTTCGTAGGCTATTCTCTCATTTTAACCAGAACTGGGCCTGTAGAGCAATCTAGTTTTTACTGAAAGGTGGTATACTGTAGCTACAGAGCTACGTTAAATATTTCATGTAGCTTACCATAGAAATTAAATAGTAGTAACTTTAAAGCATCGATAAACTGCGTTGACATCAAAACTGTAAACGTTTTTTAGTTTTTTATCAAGGTGGCTAATGATGCTGCACGCGCGTCTGGATAAAACTAGTTTGCACTTTAATATGCCTCACGTGTCTGCCTCAAACACACACACTAACACACACCTTGTGAGAGCCTTCGTTTGTGTCTTCAGAAGTTGTTTGCTCAATATTAGCAGTGATGAATAGACTACTTCGCCTACTAATGTAGCCTACATTTGCTTCAGGATGAAAATTACATTAGTGATTGTACAATTACATGTTTACTTTTTTAAGCGCAGCGCCATTTTAATTCACATAAGATTCACAAGCATCTTATTTCGTGTTTTGATTTAATATGAGTGAGACGACATGTCATTGTGAGTGACTTCTTCAAAAAGGTAGGCCTACACCCTCTCCTGGTTTTTATCCATAGTTTTTAGTAACTTGGATTTGTGGCTTAATACTGTCAAAGTGATTAACATATGTCAGTTACAGTTTATACCGGCCTCCAAAAATCTAATAGTAATAGGTAGTAAAAATGACTATTAACAAGCTAGATAACTCATTTTTGACATGTGGGTAATCTCGCAAAATAGAGGTTTGTCACTATGGCAAAAATCATAATACAGATAAAATGAAGAGGTTGTAGAGCAGGGTCCCCTACCCTATTCCTGGAGGGCCACAGGGTTTCCTAGGGTCCCCAACCGTGGTCCTAGAGCAGGGGTAGGCAACCCTGGTCCTGGAGAGCCGCAGGGTCTGCTGGTTTTTGTTTTCACCCTAAACACAGCAACTACTTAGAGCAAAGAAACCAGGTGAGGTGAGTTAACTGTGTAATTGACTGCTTTAATTGATCAATTAAGTGGCGAGTAACAACAAAAACCAGCAGACCCTGCGGCTCTCCAGGACCAGGGTTGCCTACCCCTGTCCTAGAGGGACACAGGGTCTGTTGAGGTCCCCAACCCTGATCCGGGATTGCCACAGGGTCTGTTCCGTTGTTTTCCAGCACTTAATTGTTTGAAGCAGTTGATCGCACAGTTTATTGTTAATTCACCACCTAGTTTCTTGGGTCTGAATGTGTTTTTGATATTATGCTGGGTGGGCTTTGGGCCTGCATAACCTGTGGCTCTCCAGACTCAGGGTTGAACATTGCACTCTACCTGCCACAGCTTCAGCATACACTACCGGTCAAAAGTATTAGTACACCTACAATTTCAAGAAATCAGGTTTAAAAAAAAAAAGTACACACTTTTTATTTCACAAAAATAAATGATCTTAATCTTAGATTCATCAAAATAGACACCTTTTGCCGTAATAACTGCTGAGCATATTCTAGCCACTTTTTCCTACAAGGGCAGTCATATAGTTCTGAGGGTTCACACCAACACTGCTGTCGAAGTTCTCATAGATGTGCTGCACTTGTGGGTTGCTGCTCCTTGGCCTTTCCATTCAATTTGTCCCAAACTACCTTGATTTTACACAACTTGTTGGAAAATGGAAAGAATTTGTTCACATGTTTATTTAGCCAAATATGGCTTTTTTAGGAACTCCAAAATTTAGGTCACTATCCTGTGAAGTAAAATATTCACTTCTGACTATTCACTTCTTACCTTGTGTCATTTAAGGTTATTTACTAAAGTGAAACTGCTTAAATGACACTGCAAACAGAGGAGCAGAACTCGAGTAAAGTGCACCAAAACTTTTGACCGGTACTGTAGATTATTGACCTTTTTTTTGTTCAGGGTCTGATCACACTCATCCCTTCCTAGTTGGACTCATTCTTTGTGGGCTCAGTTTTAATGTACCTGCAGTGTCCCAAGCCTCACGAGAGCTGCTTTCTGATTGGTTACTCAGGGCGTAGCAACAGATGGATGTATACAACTGTCTTAAGGGAAAATCGTGATGTCTGTATGCCAAACTTTGCGCAGTGATTTTGCACCTGTTGCAAAGATTGGAAATTAGCCGAACTTAAGCCCAACGTGCTACACACTGACTGCTCACAGGCGTGACTGACCCCAGGGTGCTTATTGGAGGGCTTCACAGTAACCTCTGCCCTTAATTATTTCAGCAGCCAAATCGTTTGTCTGATCTGATGTTTTTTTTAGGATGTCGAGGTAAAGTCTGTATTCTGGGCTTCGCTGGGGTCTGGGACAGGAGTGGAGCAGCTGTGGTGGAGATCAGGAGTAATGGGTTAGGATAGAGGCCAGCACACGAGAGCATTCCAGAGGCGCTCATCTGGGGCCCTATTTTACACCCGGCGCTAAGCGGCGCTAACCCAAGCGCAAGTGTCTTTGCTATTTTACACCCGGCGCTAAGCGGCGCTAACCCAAGCGCAAGTGTCTTTGCTATCTTACACCCGGCACATGGTTCATTATAACGCCTTGCGTTCACGTCGTTTAAATACCATGTATTCTTGCGCCCATTAAAAGTGTAATGGGCGTGTTGGTCTTAAGTTGAGGAGTGGCCAGGATTATTTTTGTCGTATTGCTATCTTGAGGCAGCAGAAAGCGCTTTCGCTAAAACCACCACAAATCTGGTCTGAAGTCACGTCGCAGTTGTCACACTTTCATTGCATAATCAAACAAAATTTGTTGAACAAGCAGGCTAATTTGTTTTCTAAGGTGATACTGAAGCCATCGATAGCTTATTCTCAGCTGTTGCAGGTCCTTTTAATGAAATGTAACCGCATGTATTTTGTAAAATAACAGCCCTGTCGGGAATTACCGGGAACTCATTGGCTAATGGTTAGTCCGAATAACATTGACTATTGATCTATTTAGCCTATTCCTTGATCGCACTAAACACGCACGAGCATGTCTGTTTTGCCATCAAGCAATCCACCAAGGTGAAAAAGCAGGCTTTTAAAGGGAATGGGATAGGACATTTTGATTGGTTTATTGCATGTCACGCCCAAGACACACCTATAATTAATAAAGAGACTAGGTTCAGCCCATTTGCGTGTTCCGCCGTGCTTAGCGCCCAAAAAACACGCTGGTAAAATAGCAAAAATGGACTTGGACACGCCCTAAATGGACTTTACGCCATGCGCTTAGACCAAGCGCCAAGATCGCCTAGATAGAGCCCCTGGAGTCACATCAGGTCAAGAGTCAGGCCACTCCCATCACAGATGTGGCCACGCCCATTACAGACATGACCACGCCCATCACATGCATGGTCACATGGTTCTTGCTAGGCAGTAGGTACATGTAACATGCAGAGACCTGTCATGCATAATCATGGGGGCATTATTGTGTGTAAATTGCAATGTCAGTGAAGAGAATATAGTCTAAATAAATAGATTAAAAAATTATTTTAAATGTAGGCTATAATAAAGATGCTTTCCAAATAAGAGAACAACTGCAATTATAGACAGTTATTGAAGACATGGTCCTTGCTGAGTTGCATTGGAAATGATCCATTAATGAACAGGTTTCTCTTTGCCATGTGGATCTTTCTGCTCCCTGTGTCTATGGTAATCCACACCAGTAAGAAATAAAATGTAGTTTAACATGTATTATTGCAGTAAAAACTATAGAGAAGGAAATATGAGCAAAATAGCATAATAAAGATAGATATAGTAATGTACAAACCCCAATTACAAAAGTTGGGACAGTGTATAAAATGTTAAAATTATAACAGAAAGCAATGATTTGCAAATGCTTTTTGACCTATATTCAATTGAAAACAATACAAAGACAAGATATTTAATGTTGTAAGTAAACAATTTTATTGTTTTTTGTAAATATACGCTAATTCTAAATAAGACTTCAGCTGCTCAACAGTCCGGGGTCTCCATTGTCGTATTTAGCGCTTCATAATGCGCCACACGTTTTCAATGGGAGACCGGTCTGGACTGCAGGCAGGCCAGTCTAGCACCCGCACTCTGACTACGAAGCCACGCTGTTGTAACACGTGCAGAAATGCATATGTACCCTTCAGCGTTAATGGTGCCTTCACAGATGTGCAAGTTACCCATGCCATGGGCCCTAACACACCCCCGTACCACGGGCCCTAACACACCCCCGTACCACGGGCCCTAACACACCCCCATACCATGGGCACTAACACACCCCCGTACCATGGGCCCTAACACACCCCCATACCATGGGCACTAACACACCCCCGTACCATGGGCCCTAACACACCACCATACCATACCATGGGCACTAACACACCCCCATACCATGCCATGGGCACTAACACACCCCCATACCATGCCATGGGCACTAACACACCCCCATACCATGCCATGGGCACTAACACACCCCCATACCATGCCATGGGCACTAACACACCCCCATACCATGGGCCCTAACACACCACCGTACCATGGGCCCTAACACACCCCCATGCCATGGGCACTAACACACCCCCATACCATGCCATGGGCACTAACACACGCCCATACCATGACAGACGCTGGCTTGTGAACCTTGCGTTGGTAACAATTGGGATGGTCCTTTTCCTCTTTGGCCCGGAGAACACGACGTCCATTATTTCCAAATACAATTTGAAAAGATGGACTCGTAAGACCACAGCACACGTTTCTACTTGGCAGTCCATCTCAGATGAGCTCGAGCCCAAAGAAGCCGGCAGTGTTTCTGGATGCTGTTGATATATGGCTTACGCTTTGCTCTTTGCATTTGTTGATGCAGCGACATACTGTGTTTACTGACAACGGTTTTCCGAAGTATTCCCGAGCCCATGTGGTTATATTCATTACGGAAGCATGTCGGTTTTTAATGCAGTGCCGTCTGAGGGATCGAAGGTCATGGGCATTCAATATTGGTTTTTGCTCTTGCTCTTTACGCAGATATTTCTCCAGATTCTCTGAATCATTTAATAATATTATGGACTAGATGGTGACGTTTCTAAATTCTTTGCAATTGTACATTGAGAAATGTTGTTCTTAAACTGTTGGACTATTCGCTTACGCAGTTTATCGCAAAGTGGCGAACCTCGACCCATCCTTGCTCGTAAGCGCTGAGCCTTTGTGGATGCTCCTTTTACACCTAGTCATGATAGCATCACCTGTTACCTATTCACCTCTTTACTTGTGGAAGGTGTTTTTTGAAAATTCCACAACCTTCCCAGTTTTATGTTGCCCCTGTCCCAACCTATTTGCAGGCATAAAATTTGGAATTAGTGTATATTTACAAAAATCTATAAAGTTAAAGGTAAAACATTAAATATATTTTATTTGAACTGTTTTCAATTTAATATATGTAAAAGAGAATTGACAAATTACTGCTTTCTGCTTTTATTTGCATTTTACATACTGTCCCAACTTTTTTGGAATGAGAAATTCACAAGAAGTTTGGTGAGGCCTATGCATTTGGAATGTATTTGTGTTCAGACCTATGCATTTATAAAGTATTGTGTCCAGGTTTTGGCAGCTCTAATGTATTTGCTAAATGTCTTTTTTTTAAAAGCAAAGAAAGAAATGTTGTTCAGGCGTATGCTGCTGAAATGTATTTGTGTTTAGACGTGCAGTTGGAATGCATGTATGTTCTGGCCTATGCAGTTGGAATGCATGTATGTTCTGGCCTATGCAGTTGGAATGCATGTATGTTCTGGCCTATGCAGTTGGAATGCATGTATGTTCTGGCCTATGCATCTATGCATTTAGAGTGTAGATCCACTGTTAGATCCACCAATCTAGTGCAGTGGCTGAGAGGTATGGCCCCCCCTCAACTGTCTGTCTTTCTCATGTCAATTTACTGCTAGTAAAGGTGTCATATAAAAGGGAAACTCTCTCCAAAATATTATTTGTTCCAATCTGTTTTATGCTCAAAATAATTGGTGTGACCTGTGGTTCATGCCCAAAGCCAAATCTTTTATCTACATCTGCAAAAATAATTGAGTATGTTGGATGTTGGTGTTCAGCTTAAGAATAATTTTGATAGTCGATTACTGTAGCCCACAACAAACACTTTACCCCCCCCCAAAAAAACAACAACAATGATGTCACCCTGATTAATGCCTAACTTTTTCCCCATTGTAGTGAATGGATTCATAAAACTTAGTGGAAACTGCAGTTTAGATTAAACTAAAACAGAACGGAACCTTAAATATTGTTGGTGTGACTAGAAATACAGAGAAATCAGGATCAAAGAAGAATTGTTTCCATTACACAGTATTCTCCAAATTTTACGACACCTCCTTTCATTTAAATGATAAATGATGTGGTTTCTAAATGACATCAGCACTTCCAACGGCATTTTGCAGACAGAAAAGAAAGATTATGAACTACAAGTCACACCAATTAATCTGAGGGTAAGACTGTACACACCCAAGTGGGATTTTGGGCAGTTTCCCTCAGCTAGGCTCCCCCAGGAGGTTCCTAAGAATGAAAGGATTTAGATCCGGCGGGTGCTCTTAATTATTTAATTATCCCAAACATTTCTTTCAGCTTTCACTTTTGATAAAATTGTGAGCGACACCAGTAGACTGCGCCTGGCTGAAAAGGTTTTACTGTGGTGCTCTAGAGGAGTGAACCAATAATGGTGTACCCAGCCATTTAAAAACAACCCAAAAAGGCTTTACTGTGGTGCTATAGAGGAGTGAACCAATAATGGTGTACCCAGCCATTTAAAAACAACCCAAAAAGGTTTTACTGTGGTGCTATAGAGGAGTGAACCAATAATGGTGTACCCAGCCATTTAAAAACAACCCAAAAAGGTTTTACTGTGGTGCTATAGAGGAGTGAACCAATAATGGTGTACCCAGCCATTTAAAAACAACCCAAAAAGGCTTTACTGTGGTGCTATAGAGGAGTGAACCAATAATGGTGTACCCAGCCATTTAAAAACAACCCAAAAAGGCTTTACTGTGGTGCTATAGAGGAGTGAACCAATAATGGTGTACCCAGCCATTTAAAAACAACCCAAAAAGGTTTTACTGTGGTGCTATAGAGGAGTGAACCAATAATGGTGTACCCAGCCATTTAAAAACAACCCAAAAAGGCTTTACTGTGGTGCTATAGAGGAGTGAACCAATAATGGTGTACCCAGCCATTTAAAAACAACCCAAAAAGGCTTTACTGTGGTGCTATAGAGGAGTGAACCAATAATGGTGTACCCAGCCATTTAAAAACAACCCAAAAAGGCTTTACTGTGGTGCTATAGAGGAGTGAACCAATAATGGTGTACCCAGCCATTTAAAAACAACCCAAAAAGGCTTTACTGTGGTGCTATAGAGGAGTGAACCAATAATGGTGTACCCAGCCATTTAAAAACAACCCAAAAAGGCTTTACTGTGGTGCTATAGAGGAGTGAACCAATAATGGTGTACCCAGCCATTTAAAAACAACCCAAAAAGGCTTTACTGTGGTGCTATAGAGGAGTGAACCAATAATGGTGTACCCAGCCATTTAAAAACAACCCAAAAAGGCTTTACTGTGGTGCTATAGAGGAGTGAACCAATAATGGTGTACCCAGCCATTTAAAAACAACCCAAAAAGGCTTTACTGTGGTGCTATAGAGGAGTGAACCAATAATGGTGTACCCAGCCATTTAAAAACAACCCAAAAAGGTTTTACTGTGGTGCTATAGAGGAGTGAACCAATAATGGTGTACCCAGCCATTTAAAAACAACCCAAAAAGGTTTTACTGTGGTGCTATAGAGGAGTGAACCAATAATGGTGTACCCAGCCATTTAAAAACAACCCAAAAAGGTTTTACTGTGGTGCTATAGAGGAGTGAACCAATAATGGTGTACCCAGCCATTTAAAAACAACCCAAAAAGGTTTTACTGTGGTGCTATAGAGGAGTGAACCAATAATGGTGTACCCAGCCATTTAAAAACAACCCAAAAAGATGTGTGAGGAAAAGAGACCAGCACACATTGGAACTCCAGGAGTGCCATTGTTCACCCCAATTTACACTATGCACGAATATGTAAACATGGATATAAACGCACGAATATGTAAACATGGATATAAACGCACAATGCCTTACTAACGTACTCAGTCACTGCTACTTTAACATTTGGTTGTAGTCTTCATATTTAATGAATATTTGATAATTAAGAAACATTGTTCCAAAGTCTAATGATCAATCATGTAAAACATGTAGCACTAAGTTTTACTCACTTATGGAAATGGAATATAGCCTACTACAAATATATTGAATTAAAATAAATTATAAATGTATTGTAACACTTATATTGTACGATTAAATGCACAAATTATCTGTGCTTTCAGTTACTGCAATATATTACACTGTGTAATACATTTTTCATTGTTTTCTAATCAGTGTAGGTCTGGCTCCTGTTTAATGGGTGTAGTTCTGGTTCCTGTTTAATGGGTGTAGTTTTGGTTCCTGTTTAATGGGTGTAGTTCTTGTTCTTGTTTAATGGGTGTAGTTTTGGTTGTTGTTTAATTGGTGTAGTTCTGATTCCTGTGTAGAGGGTGTAGTTCTGGTTTCTGTTTAAAGTGTGTAGTTCTGGTTCCTGTTTAATGGGTGTAATTTTGGTTCCTGTTTAAAGAGTGTAGTTCTTGTTCTTGTTTAATGGGTGTAGTTCAGGTTCTTGTTTAATGGGTGGAGTTCTGGTTCCTGTTTAATGGGTGGAGTTCTGGTTCTTGTTTAATGGCTGTAATGTTTTTTGTATTGCAGGGAGCTGGAGAAAGGCGACCCAACCACCTGACCTGCTGGTGAGTTTTGTGAAAGACTCTCTCATTCCCTGCTGCTTGGTCTGTTTCTGCCAGAGGCAGTGCTCCTCAGGACTCCTAGAGCTAGGGCTGGGCGATAGTAACGATAGTATTAGATATCCACAATGCTATCACCATGGGTGCTGTTTATTGTGATTTACAGACGCTGTCTATGTGGCTAAGTTCGCTTCCACCAGCAGGGGGCGCTTCTCCTTTAAAGAGCATAGGCCTGCATAGCAGAATGCACAGTGAGAAAGCCAAAAAGGCACTTTTTAGCAATAACCTGTTCAAGCTCAACAAACCTGGGCTATAATAGAGCAGTTAGGCGTGGCAAAGTTAAGAGGGACGCATCTTGAAATGTCGGATGGCCTCCATTTGTCTCTTACTTGCTCACTCATCCCTCGTTATTTAAGTGTTTGTTTACTTTTGCAACATCGCCTATTCCTGTAGTTATTTAAAAGGACTTTCCTTCACGAATGTGGCTGAATAGAGTAATGACTATTGCGCGCATTACATTTGTTAGTGCCACCGATAAAGCCAGTACGAGAAGGGACAACGGGCTTTTGGCTTCAGAAATAATGTAAAGATATTAGACCATGTATCGTAATGCCTATAGCCTGCTGATAATAAACATAGGCTACCTCATAGACTTTGTTGCATAACTATGCTATGACAGAGACTAGAAGAATGTTAGGAGGTTCAGGCGTGATAAGCCATTAGCTACATACATTATATCATAACATGTTCCACCTACAAAGCAATTATATAAAAACACAATTTTTGTAGTGTTGTGATCAGATGCATTTTGGGCTTCTCTTAAAGTAAAAATAATTCATAAAATAGTAAAAAAGCTACTTGAGAATGGCAATAATTAAACCAAAATTGGGCGCAGAAGTAATTTAACAGCCAAGATCAGGTTGTGGCTGAATGTCTAATAAAGATGTTTTACTTTTTTTGTTCTGGAAAAACATTTAAATTTTTAAATGAAAATTTTATTTACACATTTCAACAGGGCTATGGATAATTTAAATTATAGTAGAGCCTCTACTCTCCAGCATTCTACTTTCCATAAAATGTTTGTGGAATTGGGTTTTTTGTGGTGTGTGCATTTTTCCCCTACCCAAAGTGACCTATTAATAACTAAAAACTACGTTTTAAGTGTTAAGTTTGGCTTGGTCAAAAGCCGCAAAAGACGGGAAATTCAAAGGAGCACCACCAAGCCAAACATCAGCTCTCTACACCATCAGGGATTTCCAGTACTCTGTTTCATATATCTGACTGATATACAGTTCTGTAGCTACGTTGGTCTACTGTATTTCAAACAACATGAACTCATCACTGGGCAGATTGGGTCAGACCTTCTCTCAAAGAGCCTAATTCATACTCTTCAAAATTGTAAGCGGCCTACGACTGCTGCATAAGAGCGTACTCGAATTCATACTCTTAGAGTATGTACTGCCACGCATGATAGTGACCTGTACAAAAAGACTTAGCATTTCCCTACTGCAGTTTTGTGTAGGCTATTTCTCTATTCCTCTTATGCTGCATACCAATATTGATAGATAACATGTAATAATATTGGTAGGTAGCTTTTGAAAGGTGGATCTAAATCTTTGTCTGTTTATATTTCAAATCTTTTTTAGAAGTATTCTAAAGCTATATGAGTCGATGTATAATTGTATGCTGTGATTGAATTAGGCCAGAGGTTCCCAACCTTTTACGACTCGCGGCCCACACGACCGACCACAGAAGCTTCCGCGGCCCACCTACAGGACCCAATTACACATGTAATAATCCACACTGAAAATCACAGACAGACCTACACAATGTAACACGGCTTCACGCATTGATAATTCTGATTGGGGGAGCTACGGGGGGGCTGGGCTAATTAACTAATGTTACAGAAAAAAAAACATTCAATGATCCCGGGCTAATAGGGCGCTACTACATAATTGAAATGCTCGTTACTAAATGTTTAACCAGTAGCAACGCAATCACTGCTGTTAATTGAGAATGGACACAGTTAATTCAAGAGCCGAATCAAATGCATACAAAACCAATGCTGATGTTATGTGCGATTAATCAAATGTGGCCCCCCTGCGGTACCACCGCGGGCCACAGGTTGAAAACCTCTGCATTAGGCTTTTAAAGGTATACTTTCACCTATTGTTTTTATTTCTACCCTTTCAACTCCACTATGACATATCAGGCCAATTAGGCCTGCATGTTATGCTATGACTGAAATCATATTGACTACTACTCTGTATGTCAACAGTGTATGTTTTCATATATTTTATACTTCTTAGGCAGTACCAGATTAGGGGGGCTGACTGGGCTGAAATATTTCCCCCAAAATGAGTTAACAGAAAAAACAATTGTTTGTGTGTAAAATAAATTTCATACCTAGATAGACCAGATGAGGAGGGGTGTGTGTGTGTGTGTGTGTGTGTGTGTGTGTGTGTGTGTGTGTGTGTGTGTGTGATAACTAGACCCTGTACTGAGATCTTATTTGATGCTACAGTGTGCAAAAGTTTGCCTGAATGCCTGAAAATCGACATGTAGGGAGAACCGGGACGTTTCACATTCATCCGGTTTACTCGAAAGTCAGTAGAGATAGAGAGACCATATTTTCTGACAAACAACGTGTCTGTGTCCCTCACTAATAGCAACTGGAATTTTGTTTCCAGCATAAATGAGTGGGATATAAATTGGCCGTAAACCGGATGAGGGCAATGTATCTTCCGTCCCTGTCGTGCTAAAGTGTGCTTTAGCGCTCTTATCTATGTCTTGTTGTTTTTTATGCTCATTCCTTTCAACAAATGTACTGTCAGCCAAAATAGGCTTATCATGGGACATTATTTAGGCTAAATCACTTAGAATAAGAACTGTGTTCCAAATACAAAAAAACTGACCCTGGTATTTTGTTAGGGAGGTGTCTCTCTACCATTTATGATACTTGTTGCTATCTATTTACGATAAGCCTATGGCAAAAATGAATGGCGAAAATATTTAGAACCATTGGGTGTGCTTTTTGACATCAGGGTACTTTAGGACTTAGTCCAAAAAATGTCAGCTGCTTTCAGCATGCTACTGACGGAGACCGCTCTACAAATGACACCAAAAGAATACATTGTAAGCTGCTGCGGGGCAAAAGAAACACTGAGCGGGGAGAAAGAAACAAAATGCTTGGTTGCATTCAACTTGGCTAGCAGCTAAGCCTCGTAAGCATGACACTCGAAACCTATGCTGTCCTTTAGTCAGCAGTTGTGTTGAGACAATTATGCATGTTTGGAAAATTAAAAACATAAACACACTTCCGGGTTTCGATATTTTACTTAAAGCGGTCAAAAATAACATTGTTCTTGCACTCAGCCAAAATGAGCACGTCACTGTTTTTTTGCAGAGTGAGAGGGTTACACATGTGTCACATGCTGACTTATCGACGGCATTCGGGCTTCTGTAGTTTTCGCGGAAGCCGATGTGTTTCTTTCGTCACGGTTCTGCGCCATTTCGAAGACTGCTTCCCTTCTGAATTAGTCCAATTTTCAGAGCTCTTCAAGACTGTCAGTGGACAGAAACAGAAAGAAGCACAATGTGCAGCACAACACAAGCACAGAGCTGAAAATGCTGTTGCTGTTGGATGAGTTCAAGTGCACACAGAGCTTTCCAAATGTCCACATCGCACTGCGCATCTATCTCTCTATGATGACATCAAACTGCAGCGGAGAGCGGAGATCATTTTCAAAGTTGAGTACTGAAAATTAAATTGTAAGCTCACCGAGTTTCACTGACTTGATTGATGACTTCGCCATGAGAAAAGTTCATAAACGTACGATGTAATAATAATAAGCATGTGGATGAAATTCTATATAATTACAATTAAATTCAATAGAATTTTTTGTTTACTTACACTAGTAATAATTTTGATGGAAGGGCCCCTGTTTGAGTTACAGCCAGGGGCCCGAAGCACCCTTAATCCGGCTCTGTTTTTAGGTGTACGTGATCTCATGGGTGGTGGTGTAAGACTAGGCCACATGTCCAGCAGCCTATTGGCTACTCCTTGGATGGATGATTCCATTTCTAATCAACAAATTAAGAGTAGAATCTATGGTTTAAGTCAAAATGAAATACCTCTGTATTTATGCACTCCCGCAGCAAGTGATAACCTTTAGTTTTCAAGTGTGTACACAGTCTTCTGTGCAAAATAATCAGCATCACGTACAGAAATATACATACTATTGTGCTGCCCGTAATGCATTATAGATCTATAGCCAATGTCCAAACCTACTCTGTATGCAGCAGTCGTAGGCCGCTTACTATTTTGAAGAGTGAATTAGGCTCTTTGAGAGAAGGTTTGAACCAATCTGCCCAGTGATGAGTTCATGTTGTTTGAAATACAGTAGACAAACATGGCTACAGAACTGTATCAGTCAGATATATGAAACAGAGTACTGGAAATCCCTGATGGTGTAGAGAGCTGAAGCTTTGGCTTGGTGGTGCTCCTTTGAATTTCCCGTCTTTTGCGGCTTTTGACCGAGCCAAACTTGACACTTAAAACGTAGTTTTTAGTTATTTTTGTTAAGGTGTCAATTTCGTCAAAAAAAATTTATCATCATAACTATTGTTACAGATCCACTTGAACGTTGAATAAACATAATTGAAGATTACACAATCATTAGAAAATGTACAACTACCACTAGAAAGTTGAATCAATCTACCTCGAGAACACTCCAATAGACCAGAATAAATCCAAATATATCATAACATAATAACATAGCAAATTTCATAACACATTGGAAAGGAAACAGATTTCATCATAACAAACAGATATATTGTAGTTACATTAAAATTTTATTTTGTGCATTTTTCAAATTTGATAACTAATCTGGGCTGCTTTTTCCGATAACGATCAATCTTAGGGTTAAGTGTGATTTCAACAAGTGATTATACGATGGCTCTTTAATTTGTAACACGCGTTTCTCAAAACAGTTCTTAAAGCGTGAACGCGCAGTCACCTCTTTAGTGTTACTTAAACAGAGGTGTAAAATCCGGGTTCAGAAAGTAAAAAGTTCTCCCCAGTATTTAGTTCCAATCACCTGGATTTGCTAATTTGCACAGTTCTTCAGACCGGAGGTAGAACTAATTAGTGAAATCAGCTGGCTGAGTTCATGGGTGGAAGAAACACATGGCAGGACTTTTTCTTTCTGATCCCTGGATTTTACATCTCTGTACTTCTGTCTGTGGTGCTGCTGATACGGGAGGAGGAGGGGCGATAGATTGGGAGACGCAAACCCCACTGTGATGCCCAATACATGGCCGGTTAGGCACGTCAAAGTTTCTTTTGAAATAAAATCTTTTTCCCACTGATTTTACTTGTCTAAAACTTATTTATTTATAGGGCTAGTTAAGGAATGGCTTTTATGGGTAATTTACAAATATATAAAAATAAGTAAATTATTAATAAATAAACGTAAATATTGTTGCATCTAACATCACTATAAAAAACAATCAGTGGTTATGGTAACCGTAAAATGAAATTAACACTAACACGAAAAATTAAATAAAGTATGTGATTTATGGGCTTCTAAAACGCACTTAACCATCTACGACTGGTCTGGAGTAATTGTTAATCTACAAGCGTTTCTAAGAGCGTCTTAAGTTAAGATGTTTTTGGAAACGCACCCAAAGTTAGAGAAGCGTAGTACGAAGGGTTTTACAACGTCTTAGCCTTACGATGATTTTGGGAAACACACCCCTGTCCAAAATTCTACTTGGCTATAATGAAGGTTTTGTTTGAAACATTTAGCATTAGAAACGTATCATGCTTGCTCAGCTATCGTTAACCCACAGAACTGTTCTGCGTGTTAACTTTACTCCCAGAGTGTGCACTGTGCAGACCTGGCTAAGTTAGCTGAAGCACATAGGCTATGAGTTTTAAGCATTTGTGCTATGGCTGGTTCATATTTATGGGCTGGTTTCTGTGCGCTGTGGAAGCTTCAGAGAGAGTAAGGAGTAAGAAATCTCGCAGTGCACGAGACTGTGTGATAACGGTAGTTCGAACTTTCAATTAGCCTTCGGTTGCTAGCAAATTTATGCCCCAATGTTAAGTCAATGGACAATTAATGTCCGGTATCGTAGAATTATAAAGGTTTATTTTAGAACTGTACAATAAACAGAAATATCACCCATCAAAAGCTTTAGTCCATGTCACGCCCGACATATCGCTATGTCAACTTTAGCGATTAGAGTTGTAGCATTTGAGCTAGGTCGTTTGAAAAACAGGTTTTAATCTTAATGCTAATTTTTGAATGTACTTAATTGTATGAAAACGGCTGAACAAATCTTTCCCACATTTCTTTAATGGCGAGATATTGATGAGATGAGTTGATCTGCCAAGTGGCTTGGTAATTGGTGCTAAAACGCCTGAGGTGGATGCTACTGCGTCCCCCTAATGCAATCAGCCCACCACAAAACTCTCCCACCAAAAAAGTTGTAAAATCGTTCGGCCAGCAGGTGGGGCCCTAGAGAAATAAATAATAAATTGGCTTGCAATAACAAAAATATTGTACAAATATGGCTCCTCCGTTATCATTTGGGTGTGTTCTGCAATCTGGAATTTTCTACTTTCAGGCACCACTGATTCCTTGAGGGTGCCAGATAGTAGAGGTTATACTGTATTCAAACAAAGACAGTGGTGTTGTTCTGCTGTAGTATCGTCTATTTTTAATTAACATCGCCCAGCTATACCTGGAGCATCTTTACCTCTGCTTCAGTCAGGCAACAACAGGAACAGCTACCAGCATCACACCAGGTCCCATCCTCATGTACAATAAGAAATGCGATTGTACCTTCTTAATCACTCTGTACTCTGTCCCCAACACCATCAGCTCTGTCCCCTGTCCCCAACACCATCAGCTCTGTACTCTGTCCCCAACACCATCAGCTCTGTCCCCAACACCGTCAGCTCTGTACTCTGTCCCCAACACCGTCAGCTCTGTACTCTGTCCCCAACACCATCAGCTCTGTCCCCTGTCCCCAACACCACCAGCTCTGTCCCCTGTCCCCAACACCATCAGCTCTGTCCCCAACACCATCAGCTCTGTCTCCAACACCGTCAGCTCTGTACTCTGTCCCCAACACCATCAGCTCTGTCCCCAACACCATCAGCTCTGTACTCTGTCCCCAACACCATCAGCTCTGTACTCTGTCCCCAACACCATCAGCTCTGTCCCCTGTCCCCAACACCATCAGCTCTGTACTCTGTCCCCAACACCATCAGCTCTGTCCCCAACACCGTCAGCTCTGTACTCTGTCCCCAAAACCATTAGCTCTGTCCCCAACACCGTCAGCTCTGTACTCTGTCCCCAACACCGTCAGCTCTGTACTCTGTCCCCAACACTGCCAGCTCTGTCCCCAACACCATCAGCTCTGTCCTCTGTCCCCAACACCGTCAGCTCTGTCCCCAACACTGTCAGCTCTGTACTCTGTCCCCAACACCGTCAGCTCTGTCCCCAACACTGCCAGCTCTGTCCCCAACACCATCAGCTCTGTCCTCTGTCCCCAACACCGTCAGCTCTGTTCTCTGTCCCCAACACCGTCAGCTCTGTCCCCAACACCATCAGCTCTGTCCCCAACACCATCAGCTCTGTCCCCAACACCATCAGCTCTGTCCCCAACACCATCAGCTCTGTCCCCAACACCGTCAGCTCTGTTCTCTGTCCCCAACACTGTCAGCTCTGTTCTCTGTCCCCAACACTGTCAGCTCTGTTCTCTGTCCCCAACACTATCAGCTCTGTTCTCTGTCCCCAACACTGTCAGCTCTGTTCTCTGTCCCCAACACTGTCAGCTCTGTTCTCTGTCCCCAACACTATCAGCTCTGTTCTCTGTCCCCAACACTGTCAGCTCTGTTCTCTGTCCCCAACACCGTCAGCTCTGTTCTCTGTCCCCAACACCGTCAGCTCTGTCCCCAACACCGTCAGCTCTGTTCTCTGTCCCCAACACCGTCAGCTCTGTTCTCTGTCCCCAACACTGTCAGCTCTGTTCTCTGTCCCCAACACTATCAGCTCTGTTCTCTGTCCCCAACACTGTCAGCTCTGTTCTCTGTCCCCAACACCATCAGCTCTGTTCTCTGTCCCCAACACCGTCAGCTCTGTTCTCTGTCCCCAACACCGTCAGCTCTGTCCCCAACACCGTCAGCTCTGTTCTCTGTCCCCAACACCGTCAGCTCTGTTCTCTGTCCCCAACACCGTCAGCTCTGTTCTCTGTCCCCAACACCATCAGCTCTGTCCCCTGTCCCCAACACCGTCAGCTCTGTTCTCTGTCTCCAACACCGTCAGCTCTGTCCCCAACACTTTCAGGTAAATAATTTCTTATGATATACAGACCTCGGTAATTTGCCCCCTATGTGAATGGACATGCTGAAACGCAAAAGCTTAATGTTGCTGCTTTCAATGACTGTAGACGTCCTCTCTCAGGGCCTGTATCACAGGGGATGCTGCCCGCATTCCTCCTCTAAATTACACTCGGTTTAGTGCAGCCTGGGGCCCATAGTCTGTACAAGTTACACTTGGTTTATAGTCCGCCCACCCACTCCAAGCAGGAGAAGCACCTTTCCTCATGTTATTGCCCTAAACATCCCCGGTGCTCTGTGTTTTATCAATTTTCTGACGTGATCTTTTTGTGTTGCAGCTGTGCCCCGCCCAACAGTTGGATGGTGTTCAAAACCGCAGACGGTGGTGTGAAGGTAAGATAAATAGCCAACGCTATCCAAGTATGAAACTCATTCATACGCAGCAGTCAATATAAGTAAATATGAAATACATTACATTACATTATAGGCATTTAGCAGACGCTCTTATCCAGAGCGACTTACACATCATTTATTTTGCATTTATACATAGTATCCATTGATAGCTGGATGGTGACTGACTGCAACACAGCAGTGGTACCCTTGCTCAAGGGTAACGGGGGCAGGGGACCTGGGAATCGAACCCTGCACCTGCTTTTCCAACCAAACCCCCTTAACCATTATACCACACTGCCGCCCGAAATACATCCTTTTTGAGAGAGAACCTAAGATGCTTACATGAGGTCTTGCTCGTGAATATGGCCGGGATACAGGAAGCTGTACCTCTCTACTGCACTCTTCTCCCACACTGCTTACCAAGTTATTATCGTCACATATTCAGAGCCAACACGCAGAGAAGAAAAGGCTTTACGTACATAAGTGCTCTGTCCTTTTCAGCTGTCACAAAACAGAATGTGTCCTCCCTCTATTTATTTCAGCTCATTATCCCAATATGGTAAAATGTGTACTGTATATATGGTAAAATGTGTACTGTATATATGGTATAATGTGTACTGTATATATGGTAAAATGTGTACTGTATATATGGTATAATGTATACTGTATATATGGTAAAATGTGTACTGTATATATGGTAAAATGTGTACTGTATATGGTTATAATGTGCCATGGGTGAAAAAGCATGAAAAAAGTAGCCAAATTCACACCATACTAATATAAAATATAAATTATAGATCCGGGGTCGGCATCCCTGGTCCTGGAGTGCGAGAGACAGTTTTGGTTTTTGCTCCATCCCAAACCTATTATGACACACTTGGATTAATTTTAATTAATGAGGTTTAGTGAATGCAGGTGAGGAGGCGCTCAGTGTTTCACCATTCAGAATATTCAGGCTCAGACTTTAAATCATCCGTCAAACTCTTGTGATCAAGCGCAGACAAAACTAAAACCAGAAACGGCACTAGCATTCCAGGACCAGGGTTGTATACTCCTGTTGTAGATGAAAGGGAAGTGTGTTTATTCATTGTGTTTTTCAGAAGGGTGTGTTTATTTAGTGTGTTTTACAAAAGGGTGTGTTTATTTAGTGTGTTTTTAAGAAGGGGTGTGTTTATTTAGTGTGTTTTTAAGAAGGGGTGTGTTTATTTAGTGTGTTTTTAAGAAGGGTGTGTTTATTTAGTGTGTTTTTCCTTCCGAAACAGGCTGAAAGGTTCGGTGGGCTGAGCTGCATTCAGAAGGGCTCCATGATGGAACTGCAGACATTGCAGGAGGCGCTGAAAGTGGAGATACAAGTGCATCAGGTACCAAACCGCTCCGGGTCTTACTACAAACCACTCCGGGTCTTACTGCAAACCGCTCCGGGTCTTACTACAAACCGCTCCGGGTCTTACTACAAACCGCTCCGGGTCTTACTGCAAACCGCTCCGGGTCTTACTGCAAACCGCTCCAGGTCGTACTACAAACCGCTCCGGGTCGTACTGCAAACCGCTCCAGGTCTTACTGCAAACCGCTCCGGGTCTTACTGCAAACCGCTCCAGGTCGTACTACAAACCGCTCCGGGTCATACTGCAAACCACTCCAGGTCTTACTACAAACCGCTCCGGGTCTTACTGCAAACCACTCCAGGTCTTACTACAAACCGCTCCGGGTCTTACTGCAAACCGCTCCAGGTCTTACTACAAACCGCTCCGGGTCTTACTGCAAACCGCTCCGGGTCTTACTGCAAACCACTCCAGGTCTTACTACAAACCGCTCCGGGTCTTACTGCAAACCGCTCCAGGTCTTACTACAAACCGCTCCAGGTCTTACTACAAACCGCTCCAGGTCTTACTGCAAACCGCTCCAGGTCTTACTGCAAACCACTCCAGGTCTTACTACAAACCACTCCAGGTCTTACTACAAACCACTCCAGGTCTTACTACAAACCACTCCAGGTCTTACTACAAACCGCTCCGGGTTTGAGGATAAATCATAAGTTAATGTGCTTCCTGTAAGCCGCTCCAGGTGTTCCTGTAACCACTCCAGGTCTTACTGCGAGCGGATCATGTCTTCCAAAATTTATCCTTTCTTCCTGTTGTTCCCTTTTCTTGCTTCAAGAGGGGAATCCCGAAAATGCCAGGATGAAATATGAAATATGGGATTCAGTTCCAATTTAAGTGGAGAGAGTAATTATAAATTATAATTGTATAAATATATAATATAGTAGGCTAATTATATTACCTCATTTGCAATGCTCCACACAAGTGCAAGGTCTCGTTTCAACTCTATGGAGTAGAATTCCTACATCGGTTGCGAGGGCCATTCAGTTCCATTTTGTTTTGTTTCTCATCTATCCTCCCTTGCAGAGCACCCGTTAAATTAGTTTGCTGCACGGAGCAAATTATGCCACAAGATAGCTCACTGGAGGGAAGGGAGCAAGGGAAGGGAGTGTGTTAAATAGATAGCTCACTGGAGGGAAGGGAGCAAGAGAAGGGAGTGTGTTAAATAGATAGCTCACTCGAGGGAAGAGAGCAAGGGAAGGTGTTAAAGGGTAACAAAGCTCTAAAACCACTTATTTTAGATGATAACTGATACATTTGGCGTTACTGATTGAGTCGTTCAGTGCAGGGACCACATGTGCACCCGTTGAAATGGAAGCCAATATTGTTGATATCTTGCAGGTAACGTTAGCGTGATTGCCTACAGCAGGTGTAAAATGAGTAGTCTACATGGCATGGGTAACTATTTGTACAGCGTGTGATTTGTTGTTTGCTGGCCGCATCATTATAAGCCCAAACGAGGCTATGCGTGCCGCCCGCCTACCACTCCAAAACATTTCCCATCCTCTCATTCTCCACCATTGCTTCTGCCTCGGCCGCTACTTGCACCAAACTATATAGAAAACGGTGGCTACTTGGGGCTCGGCAGCAACTGGAGCTAGCGTGTTTGTTTGAGTGAGAGGGGTAGCGAGAGAGAGAGAGTGGAACTAAGCAGCCGAGTGCTGTCCAGAGTAGGATGAGCTATAAGCTACTAGTGAAAATAATTGCTGGGGCGTGGTTTGATACCTGGTGCTCAGCCCCTATATTATTACTTTATCATGCCCAGATTTGGGTTTTTTTTTTCATTTCAAAAGGGGCGGGGTCAACCGCTGAGATTTGCTCTTATAGCTGGGGCATAGCCCGCCCTCGCTCCAAAACTTCAGGGCGTAGCTGTACAGATTAAAATTTTGTCACCGGAAGGAATACGTCAGCTGGATGAAGTTTCTGGCCAATCACAGATTAAAGGTGCAGTACGTAACATTTTACCACTAGAGACACTTTTGAGCCAGAACTGCAGTAATTTGTCAAGATTTGGACCAGGATCAATCAGTAATACTTAGAAAAAACCAAATGTATTAGTTCTCATCTAAAATAAGTGCTTTATAGAGCTTTGTTACCCTTTAAGGATCCAAGTGCAGCCCTGTTTGATTTATACTAGTGTTCTTCACTTGCATTTTTAACAACAGAAAATGAATGTAGTAGTTGGGCATTCTTTTATTTAACTGATTTTTGATTCACCTGGTGGATCTTTCCTTCGGGGGTGAGATGTGCAGCAACTTCCTTTTGCATTAGCTGCACTGCATGAAAACTGTTCACGGGGCGGACACTACAGTGCACAAATCCCCAAACTCACTGTATCTGTGGATGCGTGTCTGCCGTCGGAAACAGACATAATCTCTTGCACGGTGGTGCTCTTGTCCAGAAACTTGCTATAAATTACCAGACATTGCCGTCCACTTCTCATATTCGGGAATATCCGAGTCCAGAAATCCCTGATTACAGACGTGGCCCAACAGTGTGCAGAAATATACGTGTCAGCACAGGAAACTACCGCTCGCAACTGACACATGGCAAATTTCACTGGAGTCGGATATTGCCTCTTTTCAAGCAGTGCTGCTGCATCCAAAATTAATGAGTTTTTCTAATATTAACCTTAACATAACAGTAATGCATGAATACTGGGGAAAAAAAGAAGAAAAGAAACACTGGACTTTGAACTGGAGGGATGCGGGATCAAATCCTAGATGCGACACAGCTTTCGTACCCTTGAGCGATGTGCATAACCTCACTATATGGGTTTGATATGGGTTTGATGTGCATAACCTCATATGGGTTTTCTGTGTAAATGTTCAGTGTATATTACCCTTACAGGCCTTCTGACAAATTTGCGTCAAACCTTTGGCATTGTTGCTGCAAGTTTGCAGCAAGCTCATATTTTCACATGCAAATTAGCTTCGTGGGAACTGCCAAACACTTCTTGCAAAGATTTTAGTTCACCACCACTGGCAAACTCTGAAAAACCTCTGGCAACATTTTGTGGTGAGCAATTTTGTTTGTGGCAAATGCGCTACATATTAGCTGCAAGTTTGCAGCAAGCTATCCAGTTTTGTATGGGTATCTGTATCTGGTAAGTGTACTTATAAGCAGGCCAACCAAAGCCTTTCCCTGGGATTATGGTTTTTAAACTGAAGCTGGGTGTCTCAGACACATCCCTGTGCTCGCCCCTTTCAGGCTTTTACCTCCCTCAAAGTTAAGACGTAGAGCTGCTTACAATTTAAACATCTTCCTGCTGGTCGTACCTTAATAATGCGTATTGTGTGTCTTTACTTTGTTCTGCTCATGCTTGTCAGTAGTGCCTGTGATTGGCTGGCTAAGAAAGCTCATGGGGAGGTGCACACCTGAGGCTGCAGTATGGGGCTGTGCCTGTGGGGGTCACTGTAGAGCTGCAGGGGCTTGCAGATGACACTGGGGCAGAGGAATGAAGCACGTCGCTGTTGCTTGACTCTGCTCTGTAGTAGTCTTTTCCGATGCCGTTGCTTGTTTCTCTGATCGAGAGTTTCCTGCTGCTGTTCATTCCAAAATTTTCTTTTCTTCTTCCTGCTTCTAGAAACTAGTCACCCAGATGAAACAGGATCCTCAGGTAAGGAACACCTGTTGTCTCTCTTTCAGTGAATAATATGCCACTGACACATTTAACTGGGCCATGCTGTACTGAGAGTGTGACTGAATGCATGGGGATCAACTTTTTGTCTGCTTTGCACACAGACATACACATATATGTACATGCACACGATATGTACACACACACATGTATGTACAGACATACACATACATATTTATGTACACACGGACGCATGTATATATGTGCACACGGCATGCACATATCACAATTCATGAATATTGTTATTGTTATTATTTTTATTATTATGAAATGTATTACTGTTATTTTTATTAGTAGTAGTATTAGGATCTAAGGAAACTCTAACCAGCTGTTTCCCCCTTTTTGCAGAATGCTGATCTGAAGAAGGAGCTCCACGAACTTCAAGCCAAGATCACCACCCTGAGCGAGAAGCAGGTAGGATGCTGAAGCGGGGGATTCTGGGCCTGTTCACAAGGCCTGAGCAACACTACTTACACACGCTCACACGTACTAATCACTGTGTGTACATCGGTTTGTGTCTCAGGTTTACCAACAGTCATGTGCTTTCCTGATCAGCTGTAGTGTTTGGGATGAAATTGCACCAGAGTGGTCTGTGAGCCTCCCTATCAACATTTCTGATGAAGAGTTTTGCAGGCAGAATAGTTTGGCTCCCATCGAAAGTTTGAGATGACAAATGGGCGTTTGAATATACAGAACCTCTCAAATACGGACCTCAGAATTATGGACTGATAGGGTGTGAACCTGGAAGTCACATAGTCAATTATGCATGATAATAATAACTTTATTTTTTATAGCACTTTTCTTAAAACAAGCTTACAAAGTGCTTCACAGTGAGATAAACAAACATGATTGGACAACTCTCTTGCACTGCAAAGGATAGGTCTAATATCTAATATAGAGTCAAATATCACTCCTAAATTCCTGGCAAAAGGCGTCACATTTTCTGACATGCTACCAAGATTGTCAAGAATGAAATTAGTGGGACTACGTGGATCAAACACATTAACTTCTGATTTATCCTCATTCAACTGTAGAAAGTTCTGGGACATCCAACATTTGATTGACTAAAGGGTGGTAAAACTAGTAGAGTCATTTGGATTCACAGGCAAATATAGTTGGATGTCATCTGCATAAAAATTGAAAGAAACATTTCTTTTAATGATCGGACCAAGCGGGAGCATATATAGGCTGAAAAGATTTGGGCCTAAAATACCGCCTTGGGGAACACCACATTTGGGCTATAGAAGAGGTAGAGTTGCCTAAGGTTACCTAGAAGGATCTATTTAAAAGGTAAGAGCTAAACCAGCCAAGTGCAAGCCCATTTATGCCCACTGAGTTTTGCAAGCATTTTCATGCCCCTTATTATACAATACATGCATCTCTTTGTTATTATCACTGACACAAACAAGGGAGTTAAATGGAATCAAGTCACACTTTCCTCTGATAGAACTGGAATTAAATTTCTCCTTCTGATACTATGTGTTGGGTTCCCCTCCTCCTGAAGCTGTGTGTTGGGTTCCCATTCTTCTGAAGCTGTGTGTTGGGTTCCTCCTCCTCCTGTAACTGTGTGTTGGGTTCCCATTCTTCTGAAGCTGTGTGTTGGGTTCCTCCTCCTCCTGTAACTGTGTGTTGGGTTCCCATTCTTCTGAAGCTGTGTGTTGGGTTCCTCCTCCTCCTGTAACTGTGTGTTGGGTTCCTCCTCCTGTAACTGTGTGTTGGGTTCCTCCTCCTGTAACTGTGTTGGGTTCCCCTCCTCCTGAAGCTGTGTGTTGGGTTCCTCCTCCTGTAACTGTGTGTTGGGTTCCTCCTCCTGTAACTGTGTGTTGGGTTCCTCCTCCTGTAACTGTGTGTTGGGTTCCTCCTCCTGTAACTGTGTGCTGGGTTCCTCCTCCTGTAACTGTGTGTTGGGTTCCTCCTCCTGTAACTGTCTGTTGGGTTCCTCTTCTTATGTAACTGTGTGTTGGGTTCCCCTCCTCCTGAAGCTGGGTGCTGGGTTCCTCCTCCTCCTGTAACTGTCTGTTGGGTTCCTCTTCTTATGTAACTGTGTGTTGGGTTCCTCCTCCTGTAACTGTGTGTTGGGTTCCTCCTCCTCCTGTAACTGTGTGTTGGTTTCCTCTGAAATCAAGTTTGAATATTGGACCAAGTTTCAGAGGGAATGGTATTAGAAACAAAACAACGGTACCTTCCTGTGTGCTATAAAACAAGTCTTCTAATGTATCCTTCAGCACATTAACAGAAGCATTTATTAATCAGTGCTTGTTCTTTTATTATTGGTTATGCACTTGAATGAACTTGAAAATGATTTATAGGTACAATGTGAGACTTAAAAAATAATAATAATATGACTATCGTAATGCAAATAACCATTTCAATAAATTCATATAATTGAAATGAATGCAATTTGACCTCCATTTTCAAATGTTACAAACATTCCAGAGTTCCAAACGACCCCCATTAACCCCTTTGCGCAGATGCCTAGTGATAATGCCGCCAGCAGGCAGCACTTTGCTCAACTGAGACATTTGTTGCTCCTGCAGCCAAACTATTAGTGGAAATCACAAACTCTGTGTTTTAACTTTATTGGTAGAAGATTTGTAACAACTCTGCTGAATACAGAGTTTCTAAGTGTCACTATTTTCCCATAGCAAGTCCATTTAACAAGCACCCCCCCCACCCAGTCTATACCTACCCATGCGTGACATAGTGGACAATAGCGTCTATGTGTGAGTTCATAAATATATTTATTCATCATATAAAATTTGAATTCCGTCATAGCAACAAGATAAACCCAACAATAACCTGATTGTATGCCAAAAAAGCAGTGAAGAGCCCTGCTCACTCAAATGCAAAATAAACATGTGAAAGTATTCTCTCATTGTACCACGTATAGATAGAGATGTTCCTTTCAAAATTCAGTGGTCATTTATTGTCTGGTACAATCCGTTTGAGAAATATACAACACTTGAAACTCGAAAGGGAATTATGCTCTACACTGCATTGGTCATAAGTGCAGATGGATGATCATTTGGATTGAAATTAATCTCTGGATCTCACATTTTTGTTCAAGGCTCTAGATGGAATTGAGGGTAAGGAATTTAAGGCAGGACTTTAACGTTAAAATCCTGTATGGTAAGGACTGCATCCAAAAATATTTCAATATCTTACATTTCAGTGATTTAGCAGATCCAGACTTATCTTACATTTTTACATGAGATCAATTTATATGGGATATTTTATTGAATCAGTTCAGGTTAAGTACATTGTTCAAGGGTATAATAGTAGAGTGGCCAAGCTGGGAACAAACACCCCCAAACCTGCAGTATCCCAGTTAGTCTAAATCCGTGCTCGGATGGATTAGTGTTCAGGCTCCTGTAGTAGTGAATCAGTGAGTCTGACTGGCGGTTTGGTGAGTCTGACTGGAGGTTTGGTGAGTCTGACTGGAGGTTTGGTGAGTCTGACTGGCGGTTTGGTGAGTCTGACTGGCGGTTTGGTGAGTCTGACTGGAGGTTTGGTGAGTCTGACTGGCGGTTTGGTGAGTCTGACTGGCGGTTTGGTGAGTCTGACTGGCGGTTTGGTGAGTCTGACTGGCGGTTTGGTGAGTCTGACTGGCGGTTTGATTGAGTCTGACTGGCGGTTTGGTGAGTCTGACTGGCGGTTTGGTGAGTCTGACTGGAGGTTTGGTGAGTCTGACTGGCGGTTTGATTGAGTCTGACTGGCGGTTTGGTGAGTCTGACTGGCGGTTTGGTGAGTCTGACTGGCGGTTTGGTGAGTCTGACTGGAGGTTTGGTGAGTCTGACTGGCGGTTTGATTGAGTCTGACTGGCGGTTTGGTGAGTCTGACTGGCGGTTTGGTGAGTCTGACTGGAGGTTTGGTGAGTCTGACTGGCGGTTTGATTGAGTCTGACTGGCGGTTTGGTGAGTCTGACTGGCGGTTTGGTGAGTCTGACTGGAGGTTTGGTGAGTCTGACTGGCGGTTTGATTGAGTCTGACTGGCGGTTTGGTGAGTCTGACTGGCGGTTTGGTGAGTCTGACTGGCGGTTTGGTGAGTCTGACTGGCGGTTTGGTGAGTCTGACTGGCGGTTTGGTGAGTCTGACTGGCGGTTTGATTGAGTCTGACTGGCGGTTTGGTGAGTCTGACTGGCGGTTTGGTGAGTCTGACTGGAGGTTTGGTGAGTCTGACTGGCGGTTTGATTGAGTCTGACTGGCGGTTTGGTGAGTCTGACTGGCGGTTTGGTGAGTCTGACTGGCGGTTTGGTGAGTCTGACTGGCGGTTTGGTGAGTCTGACTGGCGGTTTGGTGAGTCTGACTGGCGGTTTGGTGAGTCTGACTGGCGGTTTGATTGAGTCTGACTGGCGGTTTGGTGAGTCTGACTGGAGGTTTGGTGAGTCTGACTGGCGGTTTGATTGAGTCTGACTGGCGGTTTGGTGAGTCTGACTGGCGGTTTGGTGAGTCTGACTGGCGGTTTGGTGAGTCTGACTGGCGGTTTGGTGAGTCTGACTGGCGGTTTGGTGAGTCTGACTGGCGGTTTGGTGAGTCTGACTGGCGGTTTGATTGAGTCTGACTGGCGGTTTGGTGAGTCTGACTGGCGGTTTGGTGAGTCTGACTGGAGGTTTGGTGAGTCTGACTGGCGGTTTGATTGAGTCTGACTGGCGGTTTGGTGAGTCTGACTGGCGGTTTGGTGAGTCTGACTGGCGGTTTGGTGAGTCTGACTGGAGGTTTGGTGAGTCTGACTGGCGGTTTGATTGAGTCTGACTGGAGGTTTGGTGAGTCTGACTGGCGGTTTGGTGAGTCTGACTGGCGGTTTGGTGAGTCTGACTGGCGGTTTGATTGAGTCTGACTGGCGGTTTGGTGAAATCTTCCCGCTAAATCGTGAAATTATCATATCATATTCCATCTCATACCTAGAATGTCATTTTTTAAATCATTGGGAATGTTTTTTTTTTTTTTACTTCCAGTTTGATTTAAAAAAGGGGGCACCGCGGTGGTGCAGTGGACAAAGGCGCAGATCTTCTGTCTGTGCGGTTGCGCCCCGAGGATCGGGGGTTCGATCCCCGGTCCTGCCAGATCCGAGCATGGCCGGTGCCTTGAGGGAGTGATTAAACACACATACCTGCCCTGTACTTGTGCAGTGTGTGGGAGTAGCAGTGCTGATCTGGGATCAGTTTGGCTGTTTCTCTCATCATGGGTAAGGTTATGATTTAGACATGGGACACCTGATCCTAGATCAGTCTGAGATTCTTTATGAATACGGGCCCTGACTACAGAATTAACAAAAGAAAGGCTTTAAATATCAGTTATAATGGCCTGTGATACATTTTAATTACACAAACCAATGAGGCTCAACACTGAAAGCATTTTAATGTGTGGCAAAAGCTATGTCTGAAAGACACATAATGACCTGGCAAGTGAGAGGGTTTCCTTCTATAGATCAAAGTTAAGAATGAAACTGTCACAGCCGGTAATTAAAAGACTTAATTATGGAGACATTAACCTACTGGGATATGGAAGCATTATGTCTTGGTGCCATATAATAAAACATTGTGCAGTGATTCCACTGTGGATTTCTCATGGCTTTTTTTCTGTGAGAGGCCTACCTGTAATACTATGAGTGAAACAGCGTGTTTCTGTTCTGATGCTGCTTCTCAGGGTCTGATATCTCCCGTTAATGTCTGCACTTTCCGGAGAGATTCAGTATCTTCACTGCGATACATGTCTGTCTTAACAAGTGCTTTAGTCTTGTAATGAGTCTTAAAATCTTAGTTTTTTTCTCAAGTAGAAAATCTTAGCCTGTTTTAAGGTTTTGCTTTTGTAGTTTTTAAGGTTTTTAAAGTTTTATCTTACCCCATTGGCCATCTCTTTGTCTTATTTAGCATAAAAGTAATAGAAATAAGCGTCTAAATATGAGACTAAAATTCTTGTTAAGATTGACATATATTTTGGGTTTTGCAGTGTTTCCCCTTTATGTGGGGGCTGCCTGGCACTGACCCTGTCCAGTCCATTCACTGTTCTGTCTGTTAATAAAAGACAGCTGTTCGATGTGCGTTTGTCGTGGCGGAAAAGGAGTTTTTATTTATTTTATTTTTTTAACATTAGTATTATTCCAGGCCCCTGCAGTATGGCAAACGTTGCAGACCAGGCAGTTTGCTGCCACTCTTTCAACAGGAACAGAGGGAGCTTCATCAGCTTCCAAAAGCCTATAAACCAGCTACAACTCATCCAAAATTCAGCCACACGTATACTCTCGTGAACTAAGAAAAGCGCTCTCATCACCCCTGTTCTTTAAGGTTCTTTGATTGGTTTTAAAGCACCAAATGGTTTAGCATCTGAACACATTAGCGACTCTCCAGCAGTTTGAGGATTTGTGTTTCATACAAATAAAGTACATACAGCAGACATCTTTCGACAAGCTTGTAGCTGTAATTCCAATCAATTACGTCATTACAGTTAAAAATGTAGACCTTTCGATATTTATTCATTTGAGTTAGGAGCACAGGGACATAGTTGCTTGTTTCTGTGCATAGATTTCATAATCAAACAAAACATCAATATAAAAGCACAGCCGTTAAGATGTATTGGAAGCGACCAACCTCCTGAAACGGTGGAGCGTTTTTATCATCGGACAGCAAGCTCTTGCAGCGCTAAATCTGCTTCAGGTCGAGCAAAAGTCTTTTGTTTCAGGAAATATATTTTAAGGCTTATTCGTTATCGATAAGAGAGTTGTATGGCTTTGAAGGACAGCTAAATATTGGTACTAATAAACTGTGGTGTTGCTGTCATGTCCGCCCCATGGATTCACACGCACCACTGCGTAGTCTACTGTAGCGGGAGAGTGGACAGGCAGTTTGGATCGTGGAAATTGGAAAGAGAGATGTACGCAGTTTTATTTCCTCTTTTGTTGCACCTGTGATATTTGAGCCAAATAGATTTTTTGCGATCTGGCTGTGAGTGTAGCAGGTTTTTCATTCTTTCCAATTGCTGATTGAGGAAAAATAGCAATGGAAATTATATTCCCATTCCAAAAACAGTTAACCTGAAATGACTTTTGTAACAGCTTTAGGGTACACAGTTATATATAGGGCATGGAAATCAGTAATTCGCTATTGAAACACGGAGACAGTGAACAACTGTTTATTAACAGTAGAAATTTACAAATGTAGGCTAGAAATGTAGAAACAAAAACAGAAACAATAGGCTTAATGAAAAATAGGTTACAACAGGTCAGCCTAAATTAACTGGAACGTTATTAGCAATTTACCGGCAGCTTTGCATCTGCAATAGACAATAATACAATTCAAACTTGTTGCTTTTTTCTTATTTTTATTTTTCTCTCCCTCTGCCTGACTAAAGGCCATTGCTAAAGTGAGTCCTCTTATGTGACCGACTTATTCCTCGCAAGAAAAACCAACATGTTTACCTTTTCGGGTTTGAGAGGAGCCCTCAACGGCTGTCCTGAATACACCAGCTATTTTACTGCCCTGCAGTGCTGGAGGGGCTGAGGTTTTCTGCAATCCTGCATGCGTCACAATTTACGGGGCTTTTTTAAAGCTGTAGCTTAGTTGATCATTTCAGACAAACATGAATAACCTATGGTAATTGGGACGGATACTACCACCAGGGCCACCGTGGTTATGGATATTCTTTCCATTTTATTTCAGGATCGATAGACAATTTGTTTCACATTAACTTGTTAAAAAATTATAGTCAAACAGATGTATTTTCTTCGATTAAAATGACAAGGTTATTTAACTCACCACACTAAGCTTTGTGGGGCATTTTGAGCTCATACTGCTTGCTGCTGTAAAGAACTGTCCCAGAGAGTGCGTCTCCTCCCCCACGTTAACTTTGCTCATTTTTAGACTATAGCGTTCGGCGCAGTTGCCTAATTGTTTAAAAAGATGTGGCTCCCTGAAGACAATGGAGGGAGCCTTGTAGACTACTGTGATAATAATTTATTTCAGATCACATAACTTTCAAAAGCAAAAATTGACAGTTAAACAAAGAAAAAGAAAAAAACGCGGCGATGCCGTGACCAGCTCAGCTCTTCAGTGAGCATGACGTGACTGCAATACCGCGGTATTTCGGTAAGCATCCCAGCCCTACACTTGACTTTAATCATACTCAACGCAGCTGCTCTCCGTTCGCCTGATTACTTTGCCCCACAAAAGTACAAAACGGTGAACTTTTTGGTTGCGTTTTGGAGTTTTTGGTTTAGACTGGTTGCTGCGACACTTGCTGCGTCTTATTAAATCCGCTATTATATTAGCAAACCAATCTTGCCAATCAACAACAAAATATTAAAACGTTTTGATTTGCATTGTGCAAAAATGAATAAAGCTGTATTTGGTAAGCATTAAATACATGCTTAACTCACTGCAGTGAAACTTTCAAGGTCTGTCTGTTCCTTGCCACCATTCTGTAGCTAATCAGGGATTGCCTGGACCCGTGATACTGCTTCTCGCTTTAAACAGATTGGGTTTTTTGATATTATTTCAGATTTAATGCATGTGTTTGACTGACCCAGTAATATTTTGTGTGTAGTGGAGGATATTTTAGGTGTTTACAGAAGTAATATTTACACTGGCAGATATCTGATATTTTGGGGTTCCTGCTGCATAAATCTGGGGTGGAGGAACAGGAACGTGCTGAATTTCCATCTCTTTCCAACATTTAAATATGATATCCTAAGACGTCTGCTGTACCGTTTTGTTTGGCGGTTTTTGCTTGTCACATGTGTTTGGTGAATACTAGAGTGTGAGGTCCGTGGCTGTAGGTTTTGGTTGGGTGCCCTATAAAAGATGTGAAACTTGGCGGAAGTTGGGCTCTGAGGATGGCCAGGACCCCGCCCTTCCAGCGAGTGCACATCTGAGCCTCATTATCTTAAAGTAACAAGAAGGTAGAAGGCCGACTTTGGCTGTGGTGCCGTCTGAAATGCACCCTACGCCTCCACCATTTTGATTGTAGTTTGTCAACATGGAAATGTGTGTTCATGTGTTTTCACATTTATAAGGTGTTGATGTTTTGTGAAACAAAATGGCAGAACAACAGGAAGGCGGTACCTGAAAAAACCTCACCTTGCACTTCTCATTTTCGTGTTAATGGAAAGAAGGCAGAACAGTTGTGAAATTTTTCAATTTGAGGTTTGTTTGCATGTCGGATTCTGATTAGGCCAGATATGGAGAAGATGTGGATGGATCCCTTTAAGGGTTGTTTCTCCTGACTTTTTTTCCCCATAGAGTTCTATAGGAAAATGAGTCAGGAGAAATAACCCTGGCAGTGATCCATCCACATCTACTCCATATCTGGAAACAGAGTGATGGTTTGGGGCTCGTTTGATACCTTAGATCCTTGATGACTTACAGCCATTTAGCCAGCCATGTGTTCCATACTGTACTAGTGTAATTTACAGCTGAATCTAGTCTCACCCCCCAATTCCCATAGAGATCAGTTCAAATGCAGAGAGGTTATAGTATCGCTTGTAACAGTACCTGAAAATAAGATATCGAGCCTTTTGATGTTGATGGGTCACAGACTTTTCTTTGTTCTTTTCGTTTTGGTTTTACACTCTTCCAGCCGTCCGAACTTATGTGCCGAAGGTCTTCTTTTCCTTGCTAAATGTTCCGTTTTGGCTCCAGTATTGAGCTTGGGAGATTTAGTTTGTGTTTCACTCATATATTCGAGTTCACCCTATTTTAGTGGGTTGATTTTCGTTTGGCTGTTTAGCTGCAAGGAATTAGTTTCCTGTCTTTTCTTTCTTGCATTTATTTACTCCCTTTATTGGTCCTCACTGCGTGAGTCACTTGTTCTGATCCCCCTACCTTTGCGTTTGATTATCCGCCACAAAAATCCATTACAGTACAAAGATGGATGAATCAGCGAGGTGATTCGCGAGGGAGATCAGCCGAGGGATAAGAACCCCGAGGAGTATGTTCGGGGATTTGAGGCTCAACAGCAGCTACTTACGGGTCAAATATGGCAGCTGAATACCCAAATGAGGGTTCAAGAGGGTTCAAGAGGGTTGCCTTCCAGAGTTGACGGAGAGCATGCGCCTACTCATAGTTGCACACCAAGCACCCCTACCTGCCGCTCAGGCTATCGCTCCCCTACCTGCCGCTCAGGCTATCGCTCCCCTACCTGCCGCTCAGGCTATCGCTCCCCCGGTCCCTGTTGCACAGGTTGGTAGGGAGCCTAAATTACAGCTCCCCCTCCGCTATGACGGCCGACCGGGCAAGTGCCGAGGGTTCTTTGCCCAATGTAAAAAAAAAAATATTTTAAACCCAGTTGTCGCGGTTTAGTGAACAAGAGTCCGAGGTAGCGTTTGCACTTTCACTACTCACCGGATCCGCGCTTGACTGGGCTACCCCACTAATCAGGGGGAAGTCTCTGATTTTAAATACTAATAAAACACTTATGGACAAAATGGAGTCTGTCTTCGACTATAACATTCCGGACTGCTTTATCGCCTTCGCCAGGATAGCGACACTGTGGCCGAATTCGCCATAAAATTTCGACATAATTCCTGTTCAGGATGCCCTATCCATTCTTGAGCAGTCTGATTCTCTAGATGCGTTAGTATCTTTTGCTATTTGGATAGACAATCGACTGCGGGACCGTTTATGCTGTAGAGAACAGACAAAGGACCACCGGATAAGGTCTTTGTTTATCCCGTTCACGGAGTCCTCTCCTCCGGTAGTTAAACCCTTTTCACCTAGTACTGAGTATACCTAGTATTGCCTATCTGCTGGCTTGCTGATGGCTGTTGCCGATGGTGATACAATAGATGCTCACTTTCTGGGAGTGTGAAATTTGAGGCAGGAGTTCAGACAGCCGGATGGGAAAGAGTGGGTGAATAACTTGTATATCTACTAAGAGGCAGAAGAGATGCTAATACACTCACCCTGGAGACTCTAAGGCAGGTTCTTTATTAAAAATACACTGCATTGATTTGATGAGACAGCTTTCGCCCCATAATATTAGATAACACACACACAACCCATGAATTTTTGAAGAGATTCATTGTGAGAATTGATCCACACAGCCTTGCTTTATTGGATTCTCTGCATTAAAATATGAAAGGCTTAATAGAAGCTTCATGTAGCATCGTTTGATGGCGTGTTTGCTGTGATACCAGTTATGTTGGTATTTTCCTGGATGTCATGGGTTTGAATATTTGTTAACTGTGCTCTGCCTTGATGAATTGCAGCTCGTATTCCATCCAATCATGTTCATTGTGCCAAGGGCTGTTGCCACGGTGAATCGTATTTGCCAATTATGAACATTTCTGTTTCAAATGCAGACATAAGCCGCATGAATTGGACTTTGAATTTGATTTGAAAAGATTTTTAAAAGATTTTATCCTTCGTGTACAGGCAACTGAGAATGAGTGTGTGTGACAGCATGTGTGAGTGTGAGAGTGTGAGAGAGAGTGTGTGTGTGTGAGAGAGTGTGTGTGTGTGAGAGAGAGTGTTTGTGAGAGCATGTGCATTTGTGTGTGTGTGTGTGTGTGAGAACGTGCAAGAGAGCATGTGTGAGCGTGTGTGCGAGTGTGTGCGAGCGTGAGCGTGTGAGTGTGAGCGTGTGCGTGAGAGCGTGTGCGTGAGAGCGTGCGTGTGAGACCGTGTGCGTGAGCGCGTGTGCGTGAGCGCGTGTGCGTGAGCGTGAGCGTGTGCGTGTGAGTGTGCGTGTGAGTGTGCGTGAGTGTGTGCGTGAGCGTGTGTGTGAGCGTGTGTGTGAGCGTGTGTGTGTGAGAGCGTGTGTGTGTGTGTGTGTGTGTGTGTGTGTGTGTGTGTGAGCGTGTGTGTGTGAGCGTGTGTGTGTGTGAGAGCGTGTGTGTGTGAGCGTGTGTGTGTGAGCGTGTGTGTGTGTGAGCGTGTGTGTGTGAGCGTGTATGTGTGTGTGAGTGTGTGTGTGTGAGCGTGTGTGTGTGTGAGCGCGTGTGTGTGAGCGCGTGTGTGTGTGAGCGTGTGTGTGTGAGCGTGTGTGTGTGTGTGTGTGAGCGTGTGTGTGAGAGCGTGTGTGTGAGAGTGTGTGTGTGTGAGCGTGTGTGTGTGTGTGTGTGTGTGAGCATGTGTCTTTGTGTCTTTCACAGCATGCTGGCCAGGCTGCTTATGACAAAGATGCACTTTTTAAATGTGGGCTTGGCTGCCCTCTAGGGGTCAGTCAGGGAGCTGCAGGCATTGGTGACAGCCATGAACATGCATCTCACTTCAGATTTATTTTCTTCCAACATGCAATGGCATCATGATAAACCAAGAATATGTGAAAGGTATCATTAAGACTTAAAAATGTAATTTAGGTGTAACTCAAGAAATATGTGTGTTGTTTTACAAGAGCTAGAACTGGTGGAACTCAGAGAGCTGGTAGTGAATCACCTTACAACCAGTGATTCCTCACAGCACCTAAAAGACCAGCTCAGCCAAATAAAAAATGAGCTGAAAGCCTCACTACAGGAGCTGAGAGGAGAGGTGCAGGAGTTGCAGCAAGACAGAGAGGCGCTGAAGAGGGAGCTCACTGCTCCTAGAGCACCTCTCTGTCCTTCTGCTGCTCCTCTCTAACCGCAGTGAGCTCCCTCTTCAGCACCTCCCTGTCCTTCTGCTGCTCCTCTCTAACTGCAGTCTGCCCTCTTGTTAACCATAGCTAGTTAGATGTAACACTAACAGTTTAGATTAATGAAAATGGTTTAATTTTAATTTTATTGAGTCTAAATTCCTCTTTTCTTCATGTAAAAAGGCTTACCGTTCTACACTCTCCTGTTTATTTTAGTGGACTGGCTTTGGTTCTGGTTCTTGATCCGTTTTTCTTTGGTTTTCTTTGGTTGTTTGCTTGCGACTGTCTCCCACTGTCTCCTCTGCCTCTTGCTGCTTTTCTCTTGTGTGAAACTGTTTACTTTGTAGTTAAAATGAATAATGTCCCTGCATTCTCTTCTTCCTTCTGGTTATGTTTTCGGAGTTTATTTGCGAGAAATTCAGGAGCTCAAATGAAGCATGTCCTCGTCTCTCTCTCTCTCTCTCTCTGAAGACCTTTCTCCATGTAACGTTTGGAAAGTCTGTTAAAGATTATTCTCCTGATACGGATATATTTATCCGTTTCACTTTTGAAATGTATAGGCCTGGACGTAACGGGTGCAAAAAAGATTTGTGACTGCTTTGAGGAAGGAGTCTTTACCTAAGAAAGGGAAAAGCTTTGAGGAAGGAGTCTTTACCTAAGAAAGGGAAAAACGTTTAAGAATGGCTTCGTTGTTTTAGTTTGTGAGTGTGAACTTAACTTCACACTTCTGCTATGGGCTCATATGTTTAAGAGCCAGGCCACTAAGTGGAATTATCTAAACTCAATTAAAGGTCTATTCCGTCTAATTGCCCATTTAAAACAACATTGTGCTTCACGTTGAAATAAAATGAAACTTTACAGAAAAACTATCCAACGCAAAAAAACAGTTTTTTTCTTGTTGGAGGTGAGTCAGGAGATGGCAGAATGCAGGCTTTTAAATTTTCATAACTCTTCACATACGTACTCTGCATTTCTTTTTCTCTATTTTTGTTACACAAAATACAATTCTGCCAACTTGGGCTGCAAATCAAATTCATTATCATTTTAAAGTTGTCATTATGAATGCCACATTCATAATGACAACTTTAAAATGATAATGAATTTGAGTTAAACCTCACACTCTCCCATTCAAGTTTACCATTAATAAATTATCAAAATAGTCTCTGTGATTAATAATTAATTTTGTTGTGGAGTAGAAAGAGCCTCTCTCCATTCCATAGAAGCACACAAACACACTAGGAGCCCGAGCTTGGAGAGAGATTATACTGTACAGTGTACACTGC
>CM040399.1:1846386-1861386 GCA_022702515.1 Ilyophis sp. 1 JC-2022 | reverse complement strand
ATTATGCTGGAACAGTATGGAACACATGGTTGGCTAAATGGCTGTATGTCATCAAGGGTCTGAGGTATCAAACGAGCCTCAAACCATCACTCTGCTTCCAGATATGCAGTAGATATGGATGGACCACTTTAAGGGTTGTTTCTCCGGTTGTAAATTTTCCGATTGAACTCTATGGAAAAATAAGTCAGGAGAAGAAACCCTTAAAGTTATCCATCCATATCTACTGCATATCTGGCATCAGAGTGATAGTTTAAGGCTTGTTTGATACGTCAGACCCTTGATGACTTAGAGCCATTTAGCCAGCCTTGTGTTCCATACTGTTCCAGTTGTAGGGTCAACAGGAACTACAATTCCATACAGTCCACAGGAGGCTCCTCCTCCATGTTGCAAATGATGCAGGACGACGTCCCGGTTGTGATTTCCACACGAACGCGTTGCAGCGGTAATGCGCTCATCTGCTCTTCAGTGAGCATGACGTGACTGCAGTACCGCGGTATTGCGGTAACCATCCCAGCCCAAGCACCTTGAAACAAAATGCAAGAGTCCTTAAAGCTGACCTCCTTGGTGTCTTTTGAATGTTTAAATGGTTCAGGGTCAATGCTGTGGTGTCTTAACAGTTATTTAAATTTCAATAGAAACACACAAAATAAAATGCTACTAAAATGGGAGTAAAAACAATCACACAAAAAACAGCTAAATACCAGGAACGTTGTAGCAATGTTGCGGCAAAGTCTCTTGGAAAACATTTTATTGAGATTATGTTTGAACGTGGCTAGAAACGTTGTAGAACAATATTGCAGCAATGTTGTACAGGGTTGTAGTAAGAAGCATTCTTAGTTTATGTTACACTTGCAACGTTTGTTTGGGGTTTTCAAAACTCTTTCACTGATGAAATTAGAACTATTGGCAGAAGCAAGATATTCTAGGCTGAGCGGTACCGGAGCGAACTGGAGCTTGCGGAGTGGTAGCGTTCTTATAGTGCTCATCACTCTAATTAAATGACTTTTTTACATCATGTTTTTTCTCTGACAGACAGGACTATGCATTCATTCAAACGTCATTACCTGAAGACTAGTTAATAACCGTCAAATAATGTCAAGGCAGACGCAAGATAAAAGGTGTCAACATTCGTGTTTTTATTCAAGTAAAATTTTATAGCAGGTTTTTTAAATCACCATAACCTGTCATCATAAGCTTGTATTATCACCTGTGTGTGTTTGTGTGTCTAAGAGAAAAATGGCTTATCACCTTTGTGTGTGTGTGTTTGTGTGTCTAAGAGAAAAATGGCTTATCACCTTTGTGTGTGTGTGTGTGTGTGTGTGTGTGTGTGTGTGTGTGTGTGTGTGTGTGTGTGTGTGTGTGTGTGTGTGTGTGTGTGTCCAACAGAAAAAGGTGGTGGAGCAGCTGAGGAAGGACCTGCTATTGAAGCAGGAGCAGCCAGAACTCAAGCCCCCTTTGCAGTGTGTGCAGCCAGTGCAGCTGGACAGCAAGATGTCTGCACTCCCCTCTGCGCAGGGCCCGCTCTCTCACCTGCCACAGAGCCTGATCTCCCAGCAGGTAGGGCCCGCTCTCTCACCTGCCACAGAGCCTGATCTCCCAGCAGGTAGGGCCTGCTCTCTCACCTGCCACAGAGCCTGATCTCCCAGCAGGTAGGGCCCGCTCTCTCACCTGCCACAGAGCCTGATCTCCCAGCAGGTAGGGCCCGCTCTCTCACCTGCCACAGAGCCTGATCTCCCAGCAGGTAGGGCCCGCTCTCTCACCTGCCACAGAGCCTGATCTCCCAGCAGGTAGGGCCCGCTCTCTCACCTGCCACAGAGCCTGATCTCCCAGCAGGCAGGGCCCGCTCTCTCACCTGCCACAGAGCCTGATCTCCCAGCAGGCAGGGCCCGCTCTCTCACCTGCCACAGAGCCTGATCTCCCAGCAGGTAGGGCCCGCTCTCTCACCTGCCACAGAGCCTGATCTCCCAGCAGGTAGGGCCCACTCTCTCACCTGCCACAGAGCCTGATCTCCCAGCAGGCAGGGCCCGCTCTCTCACCTGCCACAGAGCCTGATCTCCCAGCAGGTAGGGCCCGCTCTCTCACCTGCCACAGAGCCTGATCTCCCAGCAGGTAGGGCCCGCTCTCTCACCTGCCACATAGCCTGATCTCCCAGCAGGTAGGGCCCGCTCTCTCACCTGCCACAGAGCCTGATCTCCCAGCAGGTAGGGCCCGCTCTCTCACCTGCCACAGAGCCTGATCTCCCAGCAGGTAGGGCCCGCTCTCTCACCTGCCACAGAGCCTGATCTCCCAGCAGGTAGGGCCCGCTCTCTCACCTGCCACAGAGCCTGATCTCCCAGCAGGTAGGGCCAAGTGCGCAGTCAGGTCACTATGCCTGCACAGGGCATTCAGCCCATCTAGAACTTAAGAACATAAGAATACATAATGAGGAGAACAGGCCATTCAGCCCATCTAGAACATAAGAATACATAATGAGGAGAACAGGCCATTCAGCCCATCTAGAACATAAGAATACATAATGAGGAGAACAGGCCATTCAGCCCATCTAGAACATAAGAATACATAATGAGGAGAACAGGCCATTCAGCCCATCTAGAACATAAGAATACATAATGAGGAGAACAGGCCATTCAGCCCATCTAGAACATAAGAATACATAATGAGGAGAACAGGCCATTCAGCCCATCTAGAACATAAGAACACATAATGAGGAGAACAGGTCATTCAGCCCATCTAGAACATAATAACACATAATGAGGAGAACAGGCCATTCAGCCCATCTAGAACATAAGAATACATAATGAGGAGAACAGGTCATTCAGCCCATCTAGAACTTAAGAACATAAGAATACATAATGAGGAGAACAGGCCATTCAGCCCATCTAGAACATAAGAATACATAATGAGGAGAACAGGCCATTCAGCCCATCTAGAACATAAGAATACATAATGAGGAGAACAGGCCATTCAGCCCATCTAGAACATAAGAATACATAATGAGGAGAACAGGCCATTCAGCCCATCTAGAACATAAGAATACATAATGAGGAGAACAGGCCATTCAGCCCATCTAGAACATAAGAATACATAATGAGGAGAACAGGCCATTCAGCCCATCTAGAACATAAGAACACATAATGAGGAGAACAGGTCATTCAGCCCATCTAGAACATAATAACACATAATGAGGAGAACAGGCCATTCAGCCCATCTAGAACATAAGAATACATAATGAGGAGAACAGGTCATTCAGCCCATCTAGAACATAATAACATAAGAATTCATAATGAGGAGAACAGGCCATTTGGTACATTGAGGATACTACAGACTAACCAGCACTGTGTCAATCCTGGACTTAAAGGGGAACAAACCACACTGGTTTAGATGGACCCCGCACCCTTTTGAAATTAGAAAAATGACAAAATCTGGGCGTGATAAGGTAATAATATAGGGGCTGAGCTCCAGGTATCAAACCTCGCCCCAGAAATAATTATTTCACTAGTAGCCAAAACCCCACTGCTCTGGACAGCCCTCACATCGGCTGCTTTGTTGCACTTCTCTCACTCACACACAAACACGTTATCTCCAGCTACTGCAGAGCCCCAAGAAGCTTGCCGCTGCCGAGGCAGAAGCAATGGTGGAGAATGCGGCACGCATAGCCTAGTTTGGGCTTATAATGATGCGGCCAGCATACAACAAATCACACGCTGTACAAATAGTTACCCATGCCATGTAGGGCTACTCATTTTAGCTCAACTGTGCTTTGTACTATATATTTTTTTTTAAAATAAATTAGCTAGCTACTTGCTAAGCTAGACTGAAAAACGGAAAAAAAGGGACTATCAAGCTAACTATAAAAAATATACCAAAAATAGGTTACTATAATTTACCAGAATATTCAAAAAAGCTAAACTATAAGCTCGCTCTCTCGCTCTCTCCTATCTCCTCTCCCCATCCACAGCACGCAGATCAACCGCTGAGATTCGCTTTTATTGCTGGGGTGTAGCCCGCCCTCGCTCCAAAACGTCAGGGCGTAGCTGTACAGATTTAAATTTAGTCACCGGGAGGAATACGTCAGCTGGATGAAGTTTCTGGCCAATGACAGACTGGATGTGCAGTACCTAACATTTTACCACGAGAGACACTTTTGAGCCAAATTCTTTGGGTTTATGCTTTTTTGCGCTGACTGCAGTAATTTGTCAAGATTTGGACCAGAATCAATCAGTAACACTTAGAAAAAACCAAATGTATCAGTTCTCGTCTAAAATAAATGGTTTTAGTGCTTTGTTACCTTTTAAAAACTATTGGCCTTAAGAACTCTTGTTCAACAATTCTTTTTATAAAAAAATACTTCCAGATCAGTGGTATTTATATCTCTTTCTCTCTCCCTCTCTCTTTCTCTTTCACTCTCTCTCTCTCTCTGTCCAGAAGACTGTGACTGTCACCTCAGTCCTCACCACTAAGACTCTACCTCTGGTGCTAAAAGCTGCCACCCCTGCCACACCCACTTCTGTAGTGACAGAACGACCCACCGTCGCCATGGTCACCAATATCAGCAGTGTACCCAAGCCAAGCATCATTAACGCTGACTCGCAGAATGCACCAATCAACCTTCAGACAACTGGCAAGCTGACCAATCAGGGAGCAGAAGCTGTGCGGGTAGTTTCTAAGAATGCCGTCATTGTAAGTTCGATCTGACACACTTTAACTTGCACACGCTTCCCCTCTCAGTCATTACAGATTGCCTAAGGAAAAGATTTTAGTGTGTAAAATGTGTCCCATTGTACATTAGGGGAGAACTCTACACATCTGCATTTTCAGTGAAGGTTGAGTTATCAAGACTAAATTGAGTTATTTAAAAAGAATTCTGAAAATATATAAAATTCAGGAATTGTATTTTGACGCCTAAGGGCCTGATTTACTAAACCTTTTAGCACACGCAAAACTAATAACACAACCAATGATTGGTTGCAAAACCTTTTAGCACACGCAAAACTAATAACACAGCCAATAATAATAATAATAATAATAACTTTATTTGTATAGCACCTTTCATACAAAGAATGCAGCTCAAAGCGCTTCACACAAAATGACACATAAAAATAAAAATAAAAGAATAAAAGTAAGGCATAAGAAAATTTAAAACAGTAAAAATGTTGAGTTAAAATTCAATAGGAACAGGTAAAATGAAAAATAAGACAATAAAAATGATAAGGGTAGTAATAAAATATTAAGGGAGCATAAAAAATAGGAAACAAAATGATAAATAGTAAAATAAGGAGATAAAACAAATAAATCAATTAAAAGCTAGTTTAAAAGAGCTAATATAAGACAAATAAATCAATCAAAAGCTAGTTTAAAAAGGTATGTTTTGAGCTGCTTTTTAAAAGTGCCAACTGAGTCTGCTGTTCTAAGGTCCTGCGGGAGAGTGTTCCAGAGTTTCGGGGCATAATAGCAGAAAGCACTCTCACCGCTTTTTTTGCGATTTACCACAGGTATGTTTAATAGGCCGGCTGTGGCGGATCTGAGAACTCGAGTTGGCACATAAAAAGACAGGAAGTCTGAAATGTACGAGGGTGCTAAACCATTGAGAGCTTTGTATACAAATAAAAGGACTTTAAAATCAATTCTAAAAGATACAGGGAGCCAGTGCAGTGCAGCTAAAACAGGAGTAATATGCTCTCTCTTCCTTGTTTTTGTTAAAAGTCTAGCAGCAGAGTTCTGAATTAGCTGTAATTTCTCTATGGACTTTTTTGGAATACCAGTTAAAAGAGCATTACAATAGTCCAGTCTACTTGAAATAAATGCATGAACTAACTTCTCAGCATCCTGCTGGGTTAAAAACGGCCGGACTTTGGCAATATTTCTTAAATGGAAGAATGCTGTCTTGGTCACTTTATTTATGTGTGTTTTAAAACTTAAGTTAATTACTTAAGCCAATGATTGGTGCAAAACCTTTTAGCACACGCAAAACTAATAACACAACCAATGATTGGTGCAAAACCTTTTAGCACACGCAAAACTAATTACACAACCAATTATTGGTGCAAAACCTTTTAGCACACGCAAAACTAATAACACAACCAATTATTGGTGCAAAACCTTTTAGCACACGCAAAACTAATAACACAACCAATTATTGGTGCAAAACCTTTTAGCACACGCAAAACTAATAACACAACCAATTATTGGTGCAAAACCTTTTAGCACACGCAAAACTAATAACACCACCAATTATTGGTGCAAAACCTTTTAGCACACGCAAAACTAATAACACAACCAATGATTGGTGCAAAACAAATACCATGACCAATCATTTGTCATGTTATTGGTTTTGCATGTGCTAAAATGTTTTGCACACACTAAAGGTCTTAGTAAATCAAGCCCTAAGTGTAGTAGCATGTTGGGTACTGTAATTAGCTCAGTGTATTAGCATGTTGGGTACTGTAATTAGCTCAGTGTATTAGCATGTAGGGTACTGTAATTAGCTCAGTGTATTAGCAGGTACGGTACTGTAATTAGCTCAGTGTATTAGCAGGTAGGGTACTGTAATTAGCTCAGTATATTAGCAGGTAGGGTACTGTAATTAGCTCAGTATATTAGCAGGTAGGGTACTGTAATTAGCTCAGTATACTAGCAGGTACGGTACTGTAATTAGCTCAGTATATTAGCAGCTAGGGTATTGTAATTAGCTCAGTGTATTAGCAGGTAGGGTATTGTAATTAGCTCAGTGTATTAGCAGGTAGGGTACTGTAATTAGCTCAGTATACTAGCAGGTATGGTACTGTAATTAGCTCAGTATATTAGCAGGTAGGGTATTGTAATTAGCTCAGTGTATTAGCAGGTAGGGTATTGTAATTAGCTCAGTGTATTAGCAGGTAGGGTATTGTAATTAACTCAGTGTATTAGCAGGTAAGGTACTGTAATTAGCTCAGTATATTAGCAGCTAGGGTATTGTAATTAGCTCAGTGTATTAGCAGGTAGGGTATTGTAATTAGCTCAGTGTATTAGCAGCTAGGGTATTGTAATTAGCTCAGTGTATTAGCAGGTAAGGTACTGTAATTAGTTCCTGCATAAGCATTACTAAAAATTTTCTTGTACAATTCCAACTAAATGGTTAAGCAAATGGTAACATAATAGCGGTGTCAGTTAAAAAATATATATACAGTTAAGCGTGGCATATTTTCAATGCCCTCCAGAATTATTGGCACCCTCAATTAATATAAACAATGCAGGATAAAATTAACGTTACAGTTCATCAGATTAATTTTATACTCATTAAATGACTAAATTATTGTGATACCATTGAGAGAACACGGTGGGATAACATATAGTTAGGTATCTGAGACCACTCCTCCAGTCAGAATCTCTCCAGATCCTTCAGAGCTCTTAGTCCCTTCGTGTGGACTCAGCCCACAGGTCTTCAATGGGGTTCAGGTTAAACCTTGATTCTGTGCTCAGTTAACTTTTTCTGTGAGTTTGGCGAAATGTTCTGGATTATTGTCCTGCTGGACGGTCCAGCCTCAACCCAGTTCTAGTCTCCTGGCAGAGGCAGCCGCAGAGTCCACAATGCCATGTATTCTTGCAAGGATTTCAAGGCCTTTGGAAGCAAAACGCCCCCAAAACATGACATCCTCCTCCATACTTCATAGTGGGGATTAGACCATACCTCTTTTTACACCAAACCCACCTCTGGTTTTTGTCTCACCTGAACGTATTACCTGGTTTCAATCAAAGTTCCAATGACATTAGCAAACTCCAGGTGCTTACATTTGAGATTTGATGACAGTAGAGACTATCTTCTAGCACACCTTCCAAATAGTTTGGCATGCAGGTGGCATCTAATTGTAGTTTTGGAGACTTGGAGATGCATCCAACTTCTGCAATTGTCCAACTGTGGTCCTTGGAGAACTTTTTGCCTCTCAAACCATCCTTCTTACTGCGTGTGGGGTTAAACTACACTTCTTACTGCGTGTGGGGTTAAACTACACTTCTTACTGCGTGTGGGGTTAAACTACACTTCTTACTGCGTGTGGGGTTAAACTACACTTCTTACTGCGTGTGGGGTTAAACTACACTTCTTACTGCGTGTGGGGTTAAACTACACTTCTTACTGCGTGTGGGGTTAAACTACACTTCTTACTGCGTGTGGGGTTAAACTACACTTCTTACTGCGTGTGGGGTTAAACTACACTTCTTACTTCTTCCAGGCAGGTTCACCACAGCTCCAGTTTTTTAAAACTTCTTAATTATTGGTTGGGTATTTTCAGGCATTTCACTATTTTTATAGCCATTGCCTGATTTTTAATGTCAACAAACTTTTGTCTCATTTAATTTGTGTTATCTAACGTTCTTGATGTTGATGGATGACAGAGGCATGTGTGTCTAGTCAAGTATGACCACTTAAGAGTTCCTAAAGACTCAGATTAACCAAAATAAAGCTAAATATTAATTATAATATACTGTACTGTTAGATTTTGATCATAATCATTTCTCGAGATGCCAATAATTGTTACACACGTTTATTGAAAAATAAAAAATATTTTTTTTTTAATTCATTCTTCATTTTTTATTTTTTATTTTACCTCAGTTAGAGGCTAGATTTCTCTCCAATTTTGACTGTAAGATCAAGCTGATAAACAGCAATTACATTTTTTTTTTTGGCCCTTTTCACTCATCTTTGCCAACAGCTTCTGCAGGGGACTGCACCTCACAGGCAATTTTGTACTTGAGAGAGAGACTTTTTTTTGTTTTGTGACTGAATCTCTATTGTGTGTAAATGGGTGTTACAGGTGCAGCCTACCAGCACATCAGAGCCCATCAAAGTTCCTCACTTTATCCCTCCTTCCAGACTGACAGCTCCACCCAGCTTGCTACCACAGGTTTGTCTCCCTGAAACCCTACCCCTTCCCCCACCCCCAATGCCCCAATGCCCCACTCCCCTCCCCCCCAATGCCCCACTCTTTAGCTGTGCAGACAAAATGTCTTTGAACGCTTAAAAAGAGTCAGTGATTGACAACTCACTGCCCCTCCCTCACTGCCATTGCTGGTGACATCACTCACTGGCATGAAGTGACGGAGCGGTCTTTCCAGCCACCGCATTGACTTTCCCCTCGGTCCGCATTGAACAGGTCCGGCCCAAACCCGTCACCTCAACTGTGCCCATCGCCCCCGCCCCCCCGCCCATGGTGGCGGCCCCCCAGCTGCTCCAGCAGCCGCTGATGCTCGCCACCAAGCTGACGCCCACCTCGGGACCCATCCACCAGGTCCGCATCCTCAACGGCCAGCCCTGCGTCCCCGCCGTCACCAAGACCATGCCCCCCACGGGCCAGCTGACCGGCATCGTCATCGCCACGGCGACCGCCGCCCCTGTGCTGCACATCGGCGGCCTCGTCGCTGACGTCATGGTGAGACTAAACTAATCTGGTCAAAATACAAACTTGGATTTGTTTATTTTCATAATTTAAGTCAAAATAAAGTGCCACAAATGCAAAGATACTTTGGAAAAATGCCACAAATTTTTTTTTGTTTTTCTTTAGTTTGTAACTAAATACTGAGAGCTACATAAATGAAACGGGTAAATCTATACATTTCCTGGATCATAAAGGTCTATAATACAAAATATAGGCATATATATATATATATTTAACTACAGTTTTGGCTCACTTTTGCATCGTTTTCAAGTGGGAATTACTATATTTTCATCAGTATAAGGGGGGGAGATATCTATGGGTCCAAAGCCCTATCCAATACATGTCATAAAATTAGTTTTGTCCACTATAAAGCATATACATCTGCCCCTTCTGATGGTTTAAAATGAAAACATTGATATTACAGTGTTACATACACCTAAATATGTAACCTATGTTATCTTGTTGCTATGACAGAATTAAAATTTTATATGATGAATAAATATATTTATGAACTCACACATAGATGCTATTGTCCATTATGTCACGCATGGGTAGGTATAGTCTGGGTGGGGGGTTGCTTGTTAAATGGACTTGCTATGGGAAAATAGTGACCCACAAACCGTCTACAAATAAAGTTAAAACACGGAGTTTGTGATTTCCACTAATAGTTTGGCTGCAGGAGCAACGAATGTTACCTGTTAGTCAGGTAAACACACTACACTGTTAATTTGACTGTGGATTAGAGCAAAATGATATGTGTTCAGATTTCTGTTTTTGCTGAGTTCCTAATGATTTAACTCTCCACTCCGGTTTAGACTGTTAAACCTCGACGTGGGTCAGAGAGAGCTACTTCCTGCCCCACCTCACCCCTACTGCCAAAACCCAAACAGGAAGAGAACCCCCAGGTAGGCCAACACCAATCAGAACATAATAAACCTAACCAATCACAGGCAGGCATAAACACCCCCCCCCCCCAGTTAATAGTCAGTTTGCTCAGTACAGGAATCAAGCAGTGCAAAATAACTTCATAACTTACGTGTCTCATCAGCTGATTACATAATAGTCAATAATGTTTTTATGCTTCTTCCCTAGAAACTTGCCTTCCTGGGGTCCCTAGGGCTCGTGACGCATGACCGTCTCCAAGGTAACAGTTAACATTTTTTCTATAGCTATCTTGTCTGTGCCAGGTGGGCAGTGATGGCGCCAGGAACTTTTTTCTCTCTGGGCTAAGGCTGGGCTGGTCTCTCCCTGGGCTAAGGCTGGGCTGGTCTCTCCCTGGGCTAAGGGTGGGCTGGTCTCTCCCTGGGCTAAGGCTGGGCTGGTCTCTCCCTGGGCTAAGGCTGGGCTGGTCTCTCCCTGGGCTAAGGCTGGGCTGGTCTCTCCCTGGGCTAAGGGTGGGCTGGTCTCTCCCTGGGCTATGGGTGGGCTAGGTCAATACATGGGCTAAGGCTGTGCTGGTCTCTCCCTGGGCTAAGGCTGGGCTGGTCTCTCCCTGGGCTAAGGGTGGGCTGGTCTCTCCTTGGGCTAAGGGTGGGCTGGTCTCTCCCTGGGCTAAGGGTGGGCTAGGTCAATACATGGGCTAAGGCTGGGCTGGTCTCTCCCTGGGCTAAGGCTGGGCTGGTCTCTCCCTGGGCTAAGGGTGGGCTGGTCTCTCCCTGGACTAAGGCTGGGCTAGGTCAATACATGGGCTAAGGCTGGGCTGGTCTCTCCCTGGGCTAAGGGTGGGCTAGGTCAATACATGGGCTAAGGCTGTGCTGGTCTCTCCCTGGGCTAAGGCTGGGCTGGTCTCTCCCTGGGCTAAGGCTGGGCTAGGTCAATACATGGGCTAAGGGTGGGCTGGTCTCTCCCTGGGCTAAGGCTGGGCTAGGTCAATACATACCGCCCCGCCCCGTTGGATTTTGCCATCACTGACACACACAACTTCTGTAATGTTACTCCCATTTCACTATGTTACATCATTTTTTCAGTTGTGTTGTACAGTATACAGACTAGGGACCGCAATAAAACTCTTTAGTGCCTTACCTCTCTTCACTGCCTGCACAAGTGGCAGAGCCTCCATACAACAGTCAGAATTCTGTCATTTGAAATGGCATTATGAATGTCATGTGGCTTCATCAATACGAGTGCTTAAAAATATCAGACATCAAAGAAAATAAGACACCGGAAAATACTGTAAAAAGGACGTGAGAAGAGAGGATAATTATCAGTCGAACGTTATGTCAAAGCATATGACTAAAATATCGTTGTTTAACCGCTGCTCTGTGATTGGGATATTTAGGAGTTTCATTATCTAATGAAGATCGCAAACTTTACTTATGAATTATTTACGCTCCTAGGCTTGTTTCATAAAGCTGCACTGTAATGTGTGCGCTGGTTTCTGTATTATCAGAGCGGCTTCCACGGTCACCATTCTCCCCCTATCTCATTTAGCCTATATATTTACATGGAAGAAAGACGAGATCTTTAATGTTACCTGACCATTTTTTGGAGACAAGCTCCTCTTATTAGCTGAAGATGATGAAGATTGAAGATTATCATCAGTTTAGCTAATTTAGGTTAGTTATTCGCTTTTTGTGGCCAAGCAGCCAATCGTTGTGAGATTATTCTACCGCCAATCAAAACACTGTAGTTTTACACTTGGAGTTGGCCCCATGGTTTAGTATCTGTTAAGGCTCTGTTCCAGTGTGTGGATGGGCCCCATGGTCTGGTATCTGCTAAGGATCTGTTCCAGTGTGTGGATGGTCCCCATGGTCTGGTATCTGTTAAGGCTCTGTTCCAGTGTGTGGATGGGCCCCATGGTCTGGTATCTGTTAAGGCACTATTCCAGTGTGTGGATGGGCCCCATGGTCTGGTATCTGTTAAGGCACTATTCCAGTGTGTGGATGGGCCCCATGGTCTGGTATTTCTTAAGGCTCTGTTCCAGTGTGTGGATGGTCCCCATGGTCTGGTATCTGTTAAGGCTCTGTTCCAGTGTGTGGATGGGCTCCATGGTCTGGTATCTGTTAAGGCTCTGTTCCAGTGTGTGGATGGTCCCCATGGTCTGGTATCTGTTAAGGCTCTGTTCCAGTGTGTGGATGGGCTCCATGGTCTGGTATCTGTTAAGGCTCTGTTCCAGTGTGTGGATGGTCCCCATGGTCTGGTATCTGTTAAGGCTCTGTTCCAGTGTGTGGATGGGCCCCATGGTCTGGTATCTGTTAAGGCTCTGTTCCAGTGTGTGGATGGTCCCCATGGTCTGGTATCTGTTAAGGCTCTGTTCCAGTGTGTGGATGGGCCCCATGGTCTGGTATCTGTTAAGGCACTATTCCAGTGTGTGGATGGGCCCCATGGTCTGGTATTTCTTAAGGCTCTGTTCCAGTGTGTGGATGGGCCCCATTGTCTGGTATTTCTTAAGGCTCTTTTCCAGTGTGTGGATGGTCCCCATGGTCTGGTATCTGTTAAGGCTCTGTTCCAGTGTGTGGATGGGCCCCACGGTCTGGTATCTGTTAAGGCACTGTTCCAGTGTGTGGATGAGCTCCATGGTCTGGTATCTGTTAAGGCTCTGTTCCAGTGTGTGGATGGGCCCCATGGTCTGGTATCTGTTAAGGCACTATTCCAGTGTGTGGATGGGCCCCATGGTCTGGTATCTGTTAAGGCTCTGTTCCAGTGTGTGGATGGTCCCCATGGTCTGGTATCTGTTAAGGCTCTGTTCCAGTGTGTGGATGGGCCCCATGGTCTGGTATCTGTTAAGGCACTATTCCAGTGTGTGGATGGGCCCCATGGTCTGGTATCTGTTAAGGCTCTGTTCCAGTGTGTGGATGGGCCCCATGGTCTGGTATCTGTTAAGGGTCTGTTCCAGTGTGTGGATGGGCCCCATGGTCTGGTATCTGTTAAGGCTCTGTTCCAGTGTGTGGATGGTCCCCATGGTCTGGTATCTGTTAAGGCTCTGTTCCAGTGTGTGGATGGGCCCCATGGTCTGGTATCTGTTAAGGCACTATTCCAGTGTGTGGATGGGCCCCATGGTCTGGTATCTGTTAAGGCTCTGTTCCAGTGTGTGGATGGGCCCCATGGTCTGGTATCTGTTAAGGCTCTGTTCCAGTGTGTGGATGGGCCCCATGGTCTGGTATCTGTTAAGGCTCTGTTCCAGTGTGTGGATGGGCCCCATGGTCTGGTATCTGTTAAGGGTCTGTTCCAGTGTGTGGATGGGCCCCATGGTCTGGTATCTGTTAAGGGTCTGTTCCAGTGTGTGGATGGTCCCCACGGTCTGGTATTCACTGCAGCTTAACTGCTGGACTGCAGCGTGGAAAGAAACAGTGGCCTGACATTGCGCATCTCAGAAGGGAGTGAGCTTTCGATTATCCTCTCCCAAAAAGGCACAGGGGTTGCAGCGATTCATTCAAACACACATCGTAAATTGGGAGAAAAACATTTATTACATTTATTACATTTATTTCAAAATAAAAAGAAAATAACTGCATCCTGACCTGGGTTCTTTTTCTTTGTTTGGGGCAGAGATTCAGAGCCGGAGACAAGAGCGCAAGCGGAGGACGACGGCCAATCCGGTCTACAGTGGGGCAGTGTTTGAGCCTGAGGTACGCTTACATCACGCATGGCACCATGGCTCTGTACAAGCTTCACACAACTCAGACGAATACAGGAAATAAAATAATTGAGTGTCACCACAGAATATACCCTTAATAACATTGCATTCATTAAATTACATTCAGCCTAGCACCGTGACAACCAGATCAACTAATCAATTAATCATGGCCTTCATTCGTGACCATTGGCTGAATCAGGTGTTTTTTAGTGCCACACCCACTAATAAACAAGCCCACTAGTTCAGTGGTGTCCAGTCATATCTAAAAAGGCCGGTGTGGGCGTGGCAAAAAAACACCTGATTTAGCCAATCTGGGTCATGAATGAAGGCCATGATTGGTTGATTAGTTGATCTGGTTGCCACGGCGCTAGGCTGGGACAGAAGCCTGGTCCCACACTGGCATTACTGGGGCACAGTCGGACACGCCCCACAGAACTGCTCACTGCTGTCAGTCCTACAGTTCAGACCCAGGTGTTGCTGGTTTGAATTCTTGGTTGGACATTGCAATGCATCATGGACCATAAACTCAGCGGAACACAGACCAGGGGTCTGTATCACGAAGCAAGATCACTGAGTTCGATGGATAATTGTGAGTAAAACCCGGAACAGCTCTTTTTACTTCAGTCCATGTTCCACATTTGGGAGGGTTCTGGGTGTTACTCAGTGCACTTATCCAGTTAACTCGGTAATCCTGCTCCGTGATACAGGTCCCTGCTTTGTAAAACTGTAAGGCTCTCAGGATAACGGTGCCTTGAATTAAAGTCATGTGACTGTCCTCTTCACAGCGCAAGAAGAGTGCAGTTACCTACCTGAACACTCCTGTCCACCAAGGGCCCAGAAAGAGAGGTAAATACCAGATTAATCCCCATTTTGCCCTACAGTTTATCCACTGTGACAAGAAATGCTTCCAACACACTGCATCAGGGGTCCCCTGACAGAACATGCAAGTAAGTGTTCAGTGATCATCCTCCAGATATGAGACTGTTATGCTTTGCCAGAGAGACAGTTTCTCCA